>JAOVYX010016658.1:0-24079 GCA_035668315.1 Drosera spatulata
ATTTTTCGTCGTCGGCGACCGCCCGTGGTTTTTCCCGTAAGGGTTTCCACGTAAAAATCTTTGTCTCGTTTATTTTACGCACTCGTTATTGTTTGTGTTTATTATTAACTGACCCATTCGTAACAGGCATCATGTTGGTAACTAATTAGATCTGCACCAGTCAAAATGTGGCATCATTGATATCCTTACATAGCAAACCTACGCTCGACACCTGCACTTACCCATTTAAACATGAACAACACGGGCACCTGATGTCGATACTCGTCGAGTTTTCAATTTAGTATGACAGCCAGATAAGGAACAAATCAATAGATGCTTTTTCCTTTGTCTCCCTAGTTTTGAAGTACTATTATACTAGTATGAACCAATCAGGAAACAACTTTCGAGCTGCGATCATCATCCCCTATTATCTCATCATCGATGCACAATCCCTTTCCGGTTGCCGTAAGTACCCTAGAAACTGGAAATTTTTGGAACAAATCCTATGCATCCTAGCATGAAGGTGACAAACTATACTGCAACTCAAGCAACAGACGTTTATGTTCTCTCAAGCTTTTATACATTGATTTAATTACTTTGCTTTTCAGGGCTATGCAAGCACACAGCAAAGCAAAACACTTGCAAAGAAGTTCATCCAGCATGGCAAAGACGAGTGACAAGAACCAAACATTTTATGGCAAGAATCAAGATTGTGACAAACATTTTAAATATTGAAACGGCCTTGGATATTATAATGGATAAAACAGTCCTAATCGGACGACTGAAGTAATAGTTAACCATTATATGTTCTACATCACGGAGAATTCTGATGTTGATAAGATCTAAACAATCACCAGAAGCCTTGAATGACCTTCTACATCTTTGTTTTGTGCAGTGTTAAACATTCATAATTCCTAAATAAAATCCCTATACCCTCAGCATTTAAGCTGTTTTCCAACTATTGCAGACACATAACAATAACGCCGAACAGTAGGGGGGCATAACTTACGAGGCAATCCTTGCAAGCCACGTTTGTGTTTGATGTCTCTGGAGCACTGCCCCGCAGAGCTAATTCAGAATCCAAGTAACAAAGGTTCCAAACACCCAAAATGCCATACCCTGACAGCAGTGAAAAGGGAAGCCGTTGTTCAAGGCTGAACAACATCCTCAAATATGCAAACATGACTAATGTTAACAATAATATTAGGAGTGAAAAGATACTTGGTCTCAGTTAAAGGAAACAAATTTAAGGTAACAATATAAAAGCCAAGATTTTGACTATAAAGAAGAGCAGCAAACTCTTTGACAAGGGTCTTTGGAAGTTGGATACAACTGCTACTGGATATATTCCGTAACAGGTTCTAACAGCATGTGAACTAGTGTAACAGATGACTAGTACACTTCAAGACTAACTGATATTGCTAGGGAAAGATGCCAAATCCAACAGCACTAGAACATATCACATCCCTTTTAGGACATAAGATCCATAGACCTTGATTCATGCCGAAACTAAGTGAAAGTAACAATGAGGATGGCGCCCTGAGCTACTTCCTAATCAAGATTTCTGAAAATGCCAAGAAAGGAAGTTTGTACAATGCATCCTTGGCTAGAGTAGATGTGCACTAACACGAACATCACAGCAATGACGTAGTGATTTAGTGGACAAAAGTATTTGCTATTAGGTGCATATTGATATAACATCTTATCAATGCTGTAACATCCAACTACTATTTAAGGGTGGCTACTGGTTACCTCACTCAAGCTCTCCTGAATTTATCCAGAAGTGGGATAAGTTAGAAATCATTATAAATATATAATACAAATGTAGGTTTTTTTTTTTGTTGATTCTTATTAAATACTCTTTATTACTTCCTCACTTCATCTTCAACATTCTATATTCTACATTTTCATTTTCTTTTTTCATTTACAAATAACCACCTCAAATCTTGAGAATTTATCCAAAAAAATAAATAAATAAATAAAGATATTTACAAAAATACTACCCAAATCATATGAAATTTACATAATACCTATTGTCCTTAGTGAATCCATCGACTTTAACAATTTTTGATATTTTTTTTCATTGTTTAATATTTTCATATTTACATCCAAAATAATTATCATTATGGTTTGAGTAGTCGAATTAGAAAAATTTAATAAGATAACTAATATTTGTGAAATAAAAAAGTTGACAAAATTGAAAAAATAATGTGGACAATAGGTTTTCACACAAAGGGATGAAAAAACTTAGGTTTTTCACACAAAGGGATGGAAAAAAAAAACTAATAGGTTTTCATACAAAGGGATGAAAAAACTAATACGTTTTCATATAAAGGGATAAAAAAAGTTATGTAAATGAATAGATTAGACAAGAAAAAATAAAAAATATTATTCAAGATAACAATTTTATTAAAGATAATAGTTATTTTGAAAATATCATACAATTTTTTGAAAATATCAAATGATTTGAGTAGTATTTTTAAAAATTTCATATGATTTGAATAGTATTTTTGAAAATTGAAAATTTGAGGTGGTTTTTTTGTAAATTTTTAAGATTTGAGGTGATTATATGTAAAAATTTCATAACATAAATATATGCTTCTTTTTTGTTGATCCTTATCAAATGCTCCTCATTGCTCCTTCACTGTAGCTTCAACATTCAACATTTTCATTTTTCTTTCTCACTTTAATGATACTAGTGCTTAAATTTAAAAAAGAAAAAGAAAAATTACGATAAACTTCTCAAACTCTTTCAGAAATACAAAAAGAACCTTTTTAATTTCTTCACGATAGAACAAAGCAATTTGTTTCTTCTCAAAAGTAATTTAAGTCTTGACACAAAGACGTTTTATAATTTTGAACTTGAGGAAACTTTGCTCGAAACTCTAAATTTGATAATCAACATACTATATTAGCAAGCAAAGGTTTTTTCACCTGTTAAAATCTTGAGCCTTAAAATTAAATAACGAAATTTCAGCTCCACAAATATGAAGTGTAAGTTAACCGGCTATTAATCTATGAAAATAATATCATATAAACAGTATAAAAAAATCAACAACGCAAATTGTCATGCAGATAATGTCTGGTGTTATATAATACTGGACTCAGATAGGTCTATATTCGCAATAAAGTTGAGACCTGGAAAACAAAATCAGCGGTTGAAAACAATGAAAATATTGAATGAACAAAAAGACACTCCAATACTACTTCAACAAACAAGGACAAAATAGGGATTATAATCACTTTTGAAACAAAAAAATTAATGGTCATGCAAATAAAACGAATGCAAGGCTGAATTTTTCTAGAATTTCACAGGTCCAAGCATTATCAAATTAGGTTTTGAGACAATAAAAGTTTCTTCAGTCAACTATGGTAGCAACATGTTTGTAACAAGTCAACACAAGAAATTGGTCATGAAAGCTATACCTTTCATACGACTCTATTTAACATCTTACCATTTTTCAATATCATCTGTGGATTGCAAACCTGAGTCAGAGAGCATATCAAAAAATTTCAAACATACTTCAGAGCTTATCAACAAAAGACAGTATCCACAGTAGACAATAATGAGAGAAACACATGACAAAGAAGATTGTATCAAACATTATTTAAAACAACAGAAAAGTGGACAGTAAAACTAACCTCCACAAGGAGATATGCATGACTCCAACGTCTAATTTTATCCTGAGACACAAATAAAGATAGCTCAGCCGAATCCAGGAGGTACATCAGGATCCTCATCGCCTCCATCAGATAACCTGTCTTCTGCAAGTGAAGAAAAATCTGGAGGAACACTAGGGTCACCATCCTCAGTGTCGAACACTTCCTGTGGAGGATGAGTTTCATGCAATGACCCATTACTTCTGTTGATGAGATAACAAGTTGTGTTAACAGCCTCTACCCAGAAATTCTTACGCAAACCTGCATTCAACCTCATGCATCTATCTTTCTCCAACAAAGTCCTGTTCATCCTTTCAGCTATTCCATTTTACTCTGGCGTACCCCTGACAGTGAAATGCCTGATAATACCCTCATCTTTACAGAACTGAACAAACTGACCATCTGTGTACTCTGTGCCATTATCAGACCTGATATACTTCAGCTTCTTCCCTGACTGAGTCTCAACTCGAGCCTTTTACTGCTTGAAGATGCTGAACACCTCTGATTTCTACTTCATAAAATAAACCCAAACTTTCCTAGAGTAGCCATCAATGAAGCTCACAAAGTATTGTGCTCCACCTATTGACGTGTCCTTGATAAACCCGCAGACATTGAAATGTACATAATCTAGCACCTCCTTGCTAGAATGAGATGTTTACTTGAAGCTCACACGATGTTGCTTCCCAAGAACACAAAATTTTCAGAATTCGAGCTCACCTGATTTTATCCCCTTCAGCAAATTTCTCTTGTGAAGATGTCTCATGCCATCTTCACTCAAATGCCCTAGCCGCATATGTCAAAGTTTGGTGTCATCACTAGTTTAATCTGAACCTGAAGTTGTAGCAGCTCCACTCAAAACTCTGCTCCCAATCAATCTATACAGATTCCCTATCTTTTCTGCCTTCATAACCACCAGTGATCCCTTTGACACCCTCATAATGCCATCTCTGATTGACACCCCACAACCAGCTAAGTCTAGAGTGCCGAATGATATCAAATTTTTCCTAAGGTCTGGGACATATCGCACATCCCCCAATGTTCTGACTACCCCATCAAACATTCTGACCTTGATAGTTTCAATCCCAGCAACTCTGCACTCCGCATCATTATCCATTTACACGGAACCTCCACTACATGGCGTCAATGTATCAAACCACTCTCTCACACGGCACATATGAAATGAGCACCCGAAATCCATAATCCACTCATTTAATACAGTACTACCTCGAGCTGTCAAAGCTAAACTGTCGGACTGTGCAACTCCTGAAGTCACGTAGAGATCACCATCGCTAGTGTCCACATTCTCTGCTATGCTCGTAAAACTGGATGATTTCTCGAATGATCTTCTTTTATTCTGAGGACACTGTGCTTTCATATGCCCCTTTTCATGACACTTGTAGCACTCCATCTGGGTCAAGTCACGAGGACCTCGCGACTTCGATCTGGATTTCCCTCTGCTACCCTTATTCCTTTGATGACCTCTGCGCATGTTCTCTGACTTAGCAACATATCACTCCCCAGAACTGCTGGAACCTGAAGGATTCATCTTGCTCACATCAAGAATTGCTGATGTCACCTCTTCCACACTTAACTTGTCTTTGCCTACAAGTAAAGTGGTCTTCAGTGTAGCGTAGGAACTAGGAAGTGATTTGAGCAAGATCAATGCCTCATCCTTCTCTTCAACTCTAACATCCACACTAGTCAGCTGCGTCACAAGCCGATTAAACTCAGCAATATGGTCATTAAGATTCATTCCCTCCTTTATCTTGAGGTCAAACAAATCTACCTTCAAATACAACTCATTTGATAATGACTTGGACATGTAAACAGATTCTAACTTTTCCCACATTTTCGTCGGTGAGACCTCGTTCAGAACCTAATACTTCATCTGTAGCGTCAGACTCAATCTAATGGTAACTGCTGCGTTTGCTTCCAGTTTATCCCAGTCATCCTGACTCATATCTGCCGGCTTGATTCCTTTCAGAGTCTTAAATAATCCTTGCTGCACAAGAGCATCCTTGATCGTACTCTGCCAGATGCTGAAGTTATCTTTCCCACCAAACGGCTCAATATTGAATTTTGCTGTATTCACCATTGTCTCAAAACAGCAGGAACAACACAACAAAGATTCTAACTTTTGAAACCTTTCAAACCAAATAGAAAATCAGAACAAAAGAATTGAATCTAAAACCCTATATCCAAAAAATTCTAAACCCTGTCAACCTGTGCTCTGATACCACTTGCTGCGAATAACAACCCGAGACAAAATGCGAAAACAACGGAATAATAAATCAGCAACCAAATGAAATCAGTAAGGAAATTGAACAACACCAGATTTACGTGGAAAAAATACTCAAGGGAAAGAACAAACCCATGGAGAACGGAAATCCACTATCAAAACGTCGTTTACAGCGTTTCTTGAACCTGATCGCTCAATCTCACTTTATGTGCACTCAAAAGCCACTTGAAATCGGCAAATAATCGTCTCTGCCGCTCTACAATCGTTAACCCATCATAGAACCCTAAAAAACAAGCTATTTATAGGGTTTGCAAATAAAATAGATCAGGAGACCGTCGCGCCCGCGACATCATTACCGTTACGCCCGCGACCCAGCAAGTCGTGCCCGCGACCCAGACCAGCACCGACCTGTGATGATCATTTGCGCGCCTGATGCTCCTCAAATCTCCGGATACTCAAGGCAACATGAACAGTGTCCGAAAGTATCCGCATAGGCAATGCGTTGACACATTGGCTAAATATGTGCGTGTAATATGTGACAATGATTTGAGCAATCAAGCCTAGAGTCCAATTGAACGTTTTAATAAAAAAAAAATTGAAGACAGGATACAGGGGCTACAGTAATAGCAAAAATTTCTTAACGGTTTTTGTTTTTATGTGTGAGAGAGGCTGCATCCCATAGAATCTGTTTTGAAAATCGAGTTATTTTTTAAGTTATTAAACTCCAAGTTTCAAAACTCTTATAGTTATTTTTCAATTTTTTGTGGGCTACAACGTCTGTTGATTGCAATTACTGCATGCTACACATCCCATTAATATATAACATTATTTTGCATTGTTTTTCACACCTTTATTTTTTTCTAAGAAAATATTCTAAACTAAAATAAAACATATTACTTCATATGTTCTATAATTTTTTTACGTTCCATAAAAATTAGTGAAAATTACTCATAAGACTAACTTTTCACTTTTTTTTTACTCAAACGGCACCCATATTTTTCTTTACGCAGAAGATCATTTTTTTGAGTTTATGTTAGATTTGGTCGAATTTTCCACTTGTTAAACAAAAAAAATTGAAGATTTCGTTTGATTTGCTTTTTACTTTAAAAGAAGAAACCGTCGTTGTTTATTTGATTTGCTGATTTTGATGGAGATTGTATCCTAAATACATAGATCATCATTTTCATTTGCAAATAGATGATTCAAGCAAAAAAAAAAAAAAAAGACTACAAGTGAAAGGCGTTGACAGTTTCTTCATCATATTGACAGGTTCTTCATTTTTTCCTCATCATACGTTCCAATATCTAGCATCATCTTCAATTCATCAATCACATTTTAACTAGTTCATACGTCATGGATTTCGACATCGTCTTTTTGATTTGTCGTTTAGAAGGGGAGTCATTTCCTATCAAATACTCGAGTTTGATGACCTATGATGATTTCGTTGTAAAAGTTTCGATGAATTGGCCTCGTATCATGAACAATGATTTTCATTTTTGTTTATTCCATTCTGAGTCAAGAAAGACGTTTGTTTTTACGAAATCAAGGAGAGATTGAATCCATGTTCTTATTGGTGGAAGCATTATCTCTGAGATATGTGAATGTTTTGGTTGAGTGTGTAGTAGCATTGTCGTCTAATCGTTCACTCATTGATTTGCAACCACATCAGGATTCTCGACAAAACTCATCATTATGTCCTGTACACCCATTTAACGAAGTAGTACGCCCTCACACAGATAATTCTTTATAGTATTTGTTAATCTTCTCAATATCAAATGTGGTTATGTTCACCTGATTTTTCTTAAATTTTGGATCATGTTTTATTATTTTTCGGTATGCATCGTTTTTCTGAATATTTTTACATGAACGTATTATAGGTGATGATGGAATTCGCAATCGGAGTCAAGAACTTGATGTTAAGCCTGATTGTATTAGTCTCGCATCAAATGAAGACATGCAAACTATTCTGTCTTTGTTGACAACGCAGGAGGGAGAGTCCCCGAGTTTTGATTTGGATGTTGTTGTCCCGTTGCAATTGTCATTGACTAATAATAAGACACTTCTTTCTAGTAATTAGTCCATGCTTATACGAAGGTTAATTGGTCAACTGTTTGACGGAAGCTGTGAACATTTCATGAAACCTTTAGCTATGTATGCAACTGAGCTTGGTTTCCAGTATGTGTTTCAAAGGAATGGGACTAAGAAGATAAATGTTGTTTGCAACCTTGCTAAGGATACAGGTTATGGTTGCTCTTTCAATGATTTGTTTTGCATTAAGAAGATGAATAATCAACATACCAATGGGCATTTGTTGGTATCTGATCGAGGTTCGAAGCGCCTAGATTACAAAATGGTTGCAAAGCTTATTTTTATGAAACTGAATGAAAAGTCCATCCTCATTCCTGCTTCTATTTGTGATCACTTTCCATCAGATTTTGGCATCAACATAAGTTATCGAAAAGCATGGACTGCTCTAGAAAGAGAGAAAAATCAGATTCATGGAGAGTATGCCGAGTCGTTTAGCATTCTGAAGAGTTATGTATGTGCTGCTCTAAGTATAAATCCAGGAAGTCACTTCAATTTGGTTATAGATCATCGGCTTCAACCATTGTCGTCGGCTTCAATTTGGTTATAGACTCTGCTGCACCTTCTTGTTCTTCATAGCAGACTAGTGAACCCCCTTCTTCCTGATTCTTTGTTTCAGCTCACTCGCGCAATTGCACAATGATTTCTGATTTTTCTTCTTTCTAAGAATGTTAAAATTATCATCGTCCACCGACCCTGTCCTCTGAGCTCCTTTGATCCCCTTTTATAGGTTAAGGGGATGAGAACCTGTGATTGTACTACTCAGATGTTGACATCTTTATATGTTTGCTCACAGTGACCCCATCACTGATGTTGACAAACTTGATTCAGCTTTTTTGATCCTATTACAGATTCTATATACCTCAAATTTTCGATTTGACCAATCCTTTGATCATTGTCCAACCTTTCAATCAACTCTGCTGCACTCAGTCTGATGCAATTTAGTATACATCTAGTACCGTTGAGAGCTCGTCTGCGCTCGATCACTGCTCCAACCTTGTTTGCACTCAGCACTGCTGCAACCTTTCGGCATTGCTATGTTGCCCCTTTGTCAACAAGATTGATTGAAATTCTTGAAATATTTGCAGGTCTTTTGTTGTTCATGTTTGTCTTAGATGTCTTACTGAAATCTTGCTGTAGTAGCTAGTCTGCATCCGGTGGTCACAATGCTCTCCATCTGTGACCGTCTGCTCTTCTGCATCAAACCTACACTGCAAATGACTAACTTGATTTTCAGTCAAAGCACACTAACTACATCATGGCTATACTCTTAAATTTTATTCATCAATTTCTATACAAATGAAAGAATTGCACATTCTTATTAGAAACATTGTAAGTTTTTTGAAACACTCCAAATAGACAAGTATTGTAAGAATTATGGGACAGGAATAACTAGTTTATACACTGGTACAGTTATACACGGAACAAATATATATATACATTCGACTACTATAAGTTTGTGAAAATGATAAATAATAAGAGCAAACTTTGAATTTAATGTTATTTAAAATACTTTATTGAAAGATATGTATTTTATAAGATATATTAAGATTTATTTCAACTTTATATAATATTTATTTTACTTCGAAAAAATATTATTATTTGATAGACATTCTATCGGACCTTTTAATTATGAAAATGAAGAATGCGGTAGATATTGTTTACTCATATTTTACAATGAATTATCATGATTGGTTTTACCTTGAAAAAAATGACTAAATCTAATAATATCTGACCTTAATAAACTATTTAGATAACTTATTTACTTGATAAAAAAAACTAAATTTAAAAATATCCGACCTTAATAAACTATTTAGATAACTTATTTACTTGATAAAAAAATAAATTAATCTAAAAATATCCGATCTTAAAAAACTATTTGGATTACTTATTCACTTGATTTTCAAAAAGTTAAATCTATAAATATCCGACCAAGATACAACCTTAATCGCTTTTGTTTAGTATATAGTAATCCCTTCGTCTTAAATTAATCGAAATATTTTCACTCGACAAGGGAATTTATAATATTGTTGAATTTGTGTGGATTTTGGTGAAGAATGAATATTTTTTTTATGATAGTGGGATTTATTATAATAGTTGTGGGAGGAGTTAATACGTGTATTATAACAGATGAAATTGATTTGATATTTTTTTATGATAAAAAATTATCAAAAATAAAAATATTTTATTTTATTTTAAAATCGATAAAAAAATTCAAATTAATTTAAAAAAGAAAGAAACATCAGATGTGAAACAACAGACTTACATGACATCCATGCAACGGCGGAAGGTCACCCGGGAAATTTTTATCTTTTTTTTATCTTTTTTGGATAAGGAGTAGGGTTATTTTGGGCATCACATTTCTCAACCTAATGACAACTAAATGAATTTGATCCAATGGATAATTACTGTGTAACATTCGTCTCAACCGTTTCTCTTTCGTTTCCATTTACAGCTCCCCCTTTTCGTCTTCCCACCTTCATCAGTTTCCTCCACCAACAGGCAAACGCCATGATCAATCTTAACATGCTAGGGATGGCTAATCGACAGTCGCCGATGGACTTCCCCCTTCGAATCTCCGATCCATCATCACCTACCAATCGACAAGAAATTTATCTGTTTCCTCCCATCACTCGCAAAACACGGATTTCCCCTCTTCAATTTGATGCCGCAATCATGGAATCTCAGTTATGGTCTAGGGTTCGACCAAGAAATTGACTTAATTTGTGCCTTTTGTTACAAGTTAATGGCTAACGGGAAACGGATGTTCGAATTGTGGTCATCGACGACGTTGGGTCGGGGGGGAATCCAGTTTGATTGTGACCACTGTGTCGAACCCTAAACTAATGGTGAGAAAATTATTACTGTTGATGTCATTTATAATAAGTTCTCTGTATACTGGGTTTCATGATGATGCCTTATCAGCATGGATGTCGTGCCTGATTGACTACTTAGTCTTATGTCTCTTCGTATCGATGTCGTGGCTTTTTGCAGGATGGCTCTATATTAGCTGGGAAATGTAATGATGAAACCAGCACGTTCGAACCTGCAATGCTTGAAGGGTCATAGCCATGCTGTTATCTGACCACAAAAGGTAAACCCATTACAAGGTAATGCCCATATGATCACAATTATAGAGGAAAACTGATGAATTATGATCATAAATCTACCAACTTCAAATTATCTTCGTGCTAGAAACCTCTATTCAAATGTTCTTTCGTATTACAGTTTTCTTGTCCTGAAAATTATTGTTTCAGGGTATACTCTCTCTATTTGTTATGCATGATGCAGAGGCAAAACCCATTTTGTTCTGTTCGTCAAACGACGACAGTATGGGTCTCCATGATTTTCCGTTGTGAGTTTTTTTGCTATTGCAAATCTGTTTTTACTGTGTACGGACTCTTTTTATTATCCTAAATGTTACTGTGCTTTTATACTCATGGTTCGTTCGCTGTTGTGTTCTACTATAGATTTGCTGAGAGGGGTACGATTTTTGTGAGGAAAGAAGTTCGGACCATGCAACTTGGTCCAGGTCTGTTCTTCGCCGGTGATGGGAGTTAGGTAAACCCTGGTCCTTATTACTCTCTTTCTCAACTCTTGATTTAATTGATATTAATTGGGATGGAGCGACTAGGGAGTGAGCGTGAGTGATACAACGAATATGGAGTGATGGAGTGATCAAGCTCTTGAGTGATACAACGAATATGGAGCTTTCTGTCCTTCGAGTCTTACTGTCAAGTGATGGAGTGATCAAGCTCTTGAGTGGTAGAGCATGTAAAGTGTTAAAGGATTCAACAACAACAAATCAAACCTTCGGGAACTACAGAGAAGCCACACGTAGCAACCCAAATTATTTCCCGACTTATGGAAATGGAAAATCAGCTACGAGGATTCAAGATCACCTTCGTCTCAATGGCACACATTGATGGCATAACTACATGAAGATGCCTAAGTACATGCGAAGACAATGCCGTTTTTCATAAGTTGCATAATGCAATTGATAAGTGTTTTTTTTTTTTTTTTCTTTGACTGTGAGATCAAATTGGATGAGGCTGTTGTTTTGCATTATACATACACAAAGTATTCCTTTCTCACATCAAGGCGTGATAGGTGTAGCTGTCAGCCCACAAAGGATGACGTAAAAGATGCTTCATGTTTTGAATTTGATCGAGCTGTAAGTCTCACTTCCCATCAGTTTTCTTCAAACTGTGTGCTCAGGATTTAGATGCATTTGCTCGATCTTTATATCTTTTATGGTTCCTGTTGCATATCAGGAGAAATTAACTTGCTTGCTATTTACTTCATTGGCATCACTACATTGTCATCAGAAGTTGGATTTGATGGTTTTACTTCCAAACTGGGTGACTTTGTTGGTCAAAATCGCTTCATTACATGCCTTTATTATCGCTTCTACTGCAACCGTGGATGAAATGCGCTAGTAAAACGAATCATAGGCAAGGTTTTTTTTGTCACAATCAGTCATCTATTAAAAAATAAATAAAAAACAGACTACTATTTTTTTTTCCCCTGCTTGATCAAGGTATCAGGACATTGTCTCCTTATCATTTCTATTGACTTTACTGGACCAGTCTTCATGAAATGCTAAAAGGAATGGGCTATATTAGCTTGGAATCCTGGGACACCAGTATATGAAGTACAAGTGATTTCGACACCAGTAAAAGGAATCCTTGGAATCCTTGGACTTCACTATTTCTGTTTTCATCTTACAATTAATTTCGACAAAGATTGGCCTATCTTGTGGAAAATGGGGCTTTCAGGTATTTAGTGTTGTCATTGAGCTCTACCAGATGTCATGTTCTTACTGAGTTTTGATGAGCACTCACAAGCATAGGTTCTTAAGAGTCGAAGAAATGATTTTTCTGATCTTGCATATATTTTGATTTTGTATGTTTGTTGTTTTTCAAGTGGATTGCTACTGATAATATCATCAAAGTTATTTTCATCTATTGTATTGCTCTACAAATGGTTTTCCACTCGACTGTTTCTGACAATGGTTTTACATGCTCAGTTGGCATAGGTTCCTTTGGGTTCATCGATCTACATACATCATTCAAATAACTTCGTTGCTCTTTGATTTCGTTTTGTTTTGCAGATTGCATTTTATCTTTTGGATCTGCAAATCGTGGTTATCAATGTTCTTTGTGCCGCCGTTGATCTAGGCGATGTTGACATATATACTCCTTAGGTATTTTATCAACGGTCACTTCATCATTTATTTTGCTAAAGATCAGAGCAACATATGATCATAGCAACATATGTTTCACTTTTTTTAAAAAATAGCATATCTTCATCACTTAAATATGATAATATCAACATATGTATCACTTCCAAATGATCATAACAATCTACTAAATAATTTTCTCTATTTGAAGCTATAATAATAGCTTATTTGATCAAAATAAACAAACATCCGTACAACATGCCGGTGTACAAGCTAATATATTATATAAATCAACAAAATTTGGATTTTTTACTTCTTTTGAGCCTTTTTACAAATAAAATTACTAAATTAGGATTACAAACAAATTAATTATCAGAATAGGTCTTTTTTCAAAATGTTGTGAGAGAAGGCGTAGCACTTGATTCCCAAAAGAAGGCGCAGGGTGTCTTTGGTTGAGTTAATGGCACAGGGCGTCTTTGCAAACACACAGGGAACCTTCAACTCTCTAGGTAAATAATCCCCACACTCATTAATAACATTATAATTCAATGAAAACACTTTAAACATTGTTATTTTTTTTACCTATTAATATAACACTATAAAGCACAAAAGATTCATTCATAAAATCAACTTAAAAAATATATGATTGATAAAATGTATGATTATATTGATATAACTTAAAAAGTTCTAACATGATTTATGGATTATATGATTTTTTTAATTACAAATAAACATACGAATATTCTCACATTAATTACAAATATCTTAAACATATGAATATTATTTCCGATATTCATCATCTTTATTAAAATAATTCATATCCATGAATTAAGAATATTGGATTTCTTCCGTCTTTCATGTGCTCCTGAAGAATTTTTCCGAGCACCTCATCTGACCTAATTGTTTGATATTTTCAACGATTTGTTGTTTTATCGTTGTAGACATAGGAGATCATCGATCTGAACATGTAGTTTTTCACCCTGCAGTATCGTTCTCGAGAAAAGGGATGCAATTCTTTATAAATTTAAGAGAGTCATATACAGTAACAGTTAGAAAAATCAATTTATCATCATAAAAAAACAGTCAGGTGTTGTGCCTCTCGGTGTCGTGCTTTGGTCTCCTCCATAGTATAAATGAACAACGATTTTCTCTGAACTCATACTTGAGCTTGAAGCATCGTGGTTGGCTGTGAGATTCATCATCGGTCATGCTGGAACTCTGTGATTGTTGACGTCGGTCTCGTACATTTGTACGATCATGTAACGCCAAGTTAAATATTGATCATCCATAATCTCATACGGTCTAAAGCCTTCAGTTTCAATTCGTGGACGGCATGCATTGGCAATTTTCTTTGCGTATCTTGATCTTCGGTATACCTCTGTCATCTTGTAATCGCCCTGTGTAGCATAAGGTTCGGCCGGTAAGCCCATTGAATGACAATAATGAAGAAGACAGAATCAATTTTTTTTAGAATCGATATGGATGTAATTCAGATCGAGAGAATCCTCGTTTGCGTATATGATTTCCATTTTGGAGTTAGCTTTGAACGCGTCATTCTCCGCTCGAATTCTGACCACCAATTAGGTGTAAGAGTCCTTCAATAAACGCATCTCAAATATTTTTAGTTGTTCATCGAACCATGAGATTTCTCCTGTGGTCAGATCGGACAACCAAGTCCCTCCGACGTGTAGTTTAATCCCTATTTTGATGAAGCTCATATTCCTGTAAAATAACAGATAGAATGAAAACGATAAATAAAACCATTAAAAAACGTAGAGATGATGTATGAAACGATAACAAATAAGAAATAATATAAGACGCTCTTAATACATAACATCGGATTAAACATTATAAAGTGAAAGATAACTGTAGGTTTTATTTATAAATGATCATCTTGGGTCTTTTTTTCTTTATCAGGTCTTTTTACAAATAAAATTTCCAAAGTATGATCGTAAAGAAGTTAATTCCCAATCCACGATTCATAAAAAATACCATTCTACTTCATGTTCTTGAGTTTTTTGGGAAAATGAATATGTGATTATTATCATACTCTCACAAACAAGAAGGGAGCGAGGAAGGAGGAAGATGAGATTGGGGATGAATTGATATTGACCATTGATGTATTTTTTTTAAATATTGGTTAAACAAACAAACAAATCCTGTATTTATGATACATTGATGATTGTTTTTTTGGAATGATCTATAAAAAACAAATAGAATATAACTAAAACAATAGACACATGTATAGATGAGTACTACACGATCGATAAATAGAATGAAAACTATAACTAAAACATATCGATTTACATGATCGATGAATAGAATGAAAATTATACGTCAAACATATTGATTTACATGATCGATAGTACATGAGTTATAATACGTGACATCAAAGTCCGATACTACATAATACATGATAAACTAGAAATAATGAAACTGTAAAATGCGAATTACAAAATACATAAGTAGAAAGTTCAGAGAACTCGTCTATACATAATACATGTGTAGAAAGTCTAGATAACTCGTTTATAAAATGAAATGGTATAATACAATAGAGAATAAATCATTTTCGTCCTCACCGACGTCCCCTGGCCCTGACTCTTCCTCTGATCAACATAAGATCTCAACCTCGCCTCTCCAGATGACCTCTGATCTGTGCTGTGTCTTACGATTCAGAACCGTACCAACTAATGGGCCCGCCATATGGACATCGTTAATATTCTCGCCCTCCACCTCCGAGGGCGCTGGAGCACTACTATTGCTGCCTCGTATAGAATGGGTCCAGGATAACCTCATTCGGGATGACATCTAATTAAATAATCACATGACAAGGATAAATATAAAGAGATAAAAAAACTTATATACTTTTATTACAGGTTATGAAGTTGCCTCAACATTCAAAACAGAAATGATACAGATGAATCTAAAACAAACATGGAACAATCTCCCCATCGGTCTGCGACGAGCGTTGCTCGGCCTCGAAGTTCCTTCTCCAGAGTTGTTAGGCGGCCTTATTCGAAAGGGGTCAGGTACACCTTCAACGGGTGGAGCAATCGATGGCGGTTGAACAAGTGCTTTATTTGGACAATTCTGACGGTTATGACCAGTTTGCCAACAGTTTCTGCACCTAGGTCGTGAATAACTAGAACTACTGGCTCTGTTGGGACAACTCCGTGCGTTATGTCCAACTTGCTTACACTGACGACAACGGATGTCCCCCCGGGTACGTCGAACATCCATCTCATTATGGATATGATGTGTTCTCCGTCTGCCCCTATTCCTCTTCCTTTCCGACCTAGACATGATGATGGGACTTTCGTAGGGTGGCCAGGCACTCAGATCACGAACAACCCTGAACTGCGGTGTCCAAGTGCTGAGATGAGTGATCATCCTGAAGCAATCATCGGCGTATGAAATTGGATCTATATGAAACTGCATACAACACTTCATGTTGTGGCTACAAGAATAGTGATACAGCTGTCATTTCTCACAAGTGCATGTGCGTTCCAAGAAATTGTCCTCGTGAATGTGGTTGCCCTTGGTGATTGGTTCGTTCCACAAACGACCGGTCTTTACCTCGAAACGCCCAGGATCGTGATGGAACATAGTGGCGACATGACTGTGTGTCTTGTTCTTTTTACTCTGGAAACGCCCAGGAATTCGGACTATAAACCTAAACACATTGCGTTTTTCGAGCGATTGTGGCTCGGCTTGGATCGTTCTTTCCATTTTGGCCAATCATTTCTTTGTCTACACTCATCCATACTTCGAGACTCGAAATCCTCATCGAAGCTGAGCTCAACATCATGAGCCATATGGTAGACAAATGCATCAGTAATTTCAATTTGATTTCGATACCAAACTTCTTCTTTTGAAGCGTAACATATCGAGTTCTCTTTGTTCTCAAGGGATTGTTCCCGAGACCATGTATCGTATTGATTAGCCATATTAGGGGACTCATCAACCTCGTTTAGAGGTTGTATACTCTCCTTTGGAGTATCACCTAATTTTTCCCTTCTTTTTCTTGGGACTTTGTCCTTCGTACCAACAGGTCTTCCGCGCTTTTAGCGTACTTGGGACCCCTTCTATAGCTTTAACTACAGATTCATCTTCTGAAATCTCAATCTTTGCTGGGATATTCATAATAGGTATATGGGACTTTGTTATCTTCTTTACATCAAAAAATGCATCAGGCACTTTATTTGAAATTCTTTGCATGTCAAGGATCTTCTGAACTTCAGGTTCAATTTTACTTGTGCGAGGATCGAGTTACAACAATGTTGAAGTCCTAAATCCTTTGGATTCTTGGACAAAGTCTTTGCTTTGTTTTGATTTTCTCCCCCTAATGCCGAAAAGACTGTTCATCAAAACGGCAATCCGAAAATCTCGCTGTGAACAAGTCTCCGGTTAGGGGTTCGAGATATCTAACAATAGATAGAGAGTCATATCCCACATCTATTCCGAGCCTTCGTTGGGGGACCCATTTTGGTCCTTTGTGGGGGTGCAATTGAAACATAAACTGTACAACAAAAAAAATCCTTCAATGGAAAATGTCAGGGTCATGACCATACACCAATTGATGTGGTGAATATTGGTATTATGTAGAAGGCCTTAGTTTCACCAGTAATGCTACATGCAATATAGCATGTTCCCAAGTGCTCATTGGCAGGTTTGTTTTAAGAAACATAGGCCTTGCTATCCATTGGAGTCTTTAAATGAAAGACTTAGCCAATCCATTTTGTGCGTGCACATGCGATACAGGGTGTTCAACATTAATCCCTGTTGCAATGCAATACTCATTGAATGCTCGTGAAGTAAACTCAGCTGCATTATCAAACTGAATTGCTTTAATTGGGTTATCAGAGAACTGTGTCCTTAACTTTATGATTTGAACAAGCAGTCGTGCGAAGGCTATATTCCTTGTGGAAAGAAGACAGACGTGAGACCATTTAGTTGATGCATTTATTAGCACCATGAAATATCGAAATGGTCCACATGATGGGTGAATTGGCCCACATATGTCACGCAGAATCCTTTCTAGAAATAAGGAAGATTCTACACCAATATTTGTAGTTTATGGCCTTGCGATCATTTTCCCAAGCGAGCAAGCAGTACATGATAATTCATGATTTCTATGGACCTTTTGGTCATTCAATGGATGGCACCGAGATGTTGATAGTATTAGGCGCATCATGTTTACTCCTTGATGACCTAGTCTTTCATGCCGTAATTTGTTTTCATTAGACTTTTGCTCCACGATGGCATACGTTTCAACACCTTTAATTGCTGTGAACTATAACCCAGAGGAGAAACCAAGAAGCTTTTCAACTACATTCTTTTTAGATGAAGTAGTTGATGTGATGAGAAGATATTCTTTGTCATTCTCATTAATGGTTTTCAAATGATAATTATTCTGCCTTATATCTTTAAAGCTCAACAAATTTCTTTTGGATTTGGGGCAATATAGAACCCCTTGGAGCTTTAGGATGGTGCCATTTTGTAAAGCAATAGTTGCTGCACCAAATCCTTCAATAATATCAACGCTTCTCGATATAGTACCAACACTCGACTTCGCACGAGTCAAACACGAGAAGAAGTTAGGTTGCTTGAAGATGTTGTGCATTGTAGCACTATCCATTATAGAAGCACTTTCTTTATTCATCTGGAAGAGAATATAGTACATATGCAACAAATAAGGTGGCTGCCTATGTCCTTAGTCGAGAAAATCATCAGCCTTCATGTATGGAACATCATTATCATGATTCTCATTCTCAGGGGCGATGTTGAAATTTGTCTCGGGATTCTTCCCTTTCCCTTTCTGACAAGCTTGGTATAAGTCGGCCAAATAATTTGCAGTACGGCATGAGTTGGCCCACTGACTAGTAATACCGTACTTAAAGAAAATAGAATCTGGAGCTTTACCACATTGAATCCTTTGGCCTTTGAAATTTTTCCGACTCATAATCTTCCCGTGCTTGTTCTGATCTTGACGAGTTAGAATAGGATTGTTACCCTGATAACCTCGGTCTCGTCTGAATCGTTTGTCACGATCCTTTCCACGATAACCACAACGCCTCCCCTGGCTGCTTTTCCCAACCTCAAAAGGCCCAACAATGTTGTCCTTGGGTAACGGGACAACGCCAGTCGGACGAGAGTTGTGCTATGGACCAGCAGCTCATTTTGCTCTTCAGTAAATAGAAGAGCATCCATCAAATCAGAGAATTTTTCAAAGTCTCTGATACGATATTACTGCTAAAGCATCATATGATTAGGATGGAATTTCTAGAGCGTTTTATCAATCATTTGCGCATCATCGATAACCACCCTACATAGCCTCAGTTGAGACTTGAACTTGTGGATTGTGGAGTTATAGGTTCTGACATCCTTGAAATCTTGGAACCTCAGATTATTTCAAGCATTCTGTGCCCTTGGACGTAGAACATACGACAGGTGATGGAAACGTTACTTTAGGGATTTCCACATATCAAAAGGATCTTCTTCCACCACAAACTCATCGCTCATACTTTCATGAAGGTGGCGACTGAGAATGCTTGTAGCTTTTGCCCTTTCCTGCGCGATTCCCTGCTCTTAGTTTTCAATAGTATGCTTGAGATTTTTCTCCGTAAGATGCATTTCTGTATCCAGCTTCCAAGAGAGATAGTTGTTCCCATTGATATTGAGAGGTGTGAACTTCAGCGATATATCTGACAATAACAGATTTAATAGATATAAGTTTTCTGGTTGGTTATTGCAATTGAATATAAGCAAGAATAAATGGCGGCTTATTCGTCCGAGTTCAAAACCAATAATGAAAATGCATAAAAGAAAAAGGCGCGTGAGCCATCCCTTGGCATTATAGACGTCCATAAGTTAGCAATTTAATAGGTCAGTTGAGCCATCCCTAGTTAGCACAATAATAAGGCATCATAGATGATCGATGGTTAACAATTAATAGGTTAAATGTGCCGTCTCTAGTTAGCATAGTAATAAATATGACGTCTTATACGATCGGTGGTTAGTAATTAGTAGGTCGGCTTTGCCGTCCCTAGTTAGATTAAACAATATAGATTAATGATATTAACTTTGCTTAATCATTGATTAACCAAAATTAAAAATCAAAAAGCCTCCCGATAGGGTTATCGACTTTTACCCGGAATCACCTGACCGTAGCTGGAGTGTCGGGACCATAGTTGGAACCTGTGATCATGAGGTTAGCACAGACACATGCGACCCAAAGTTATACCCTTTCATTATGCTAACACGTCAGGTGATGCTCAAACGGGGGGAGTATATTGTATACTCTTTTCGGATTTTAAAACCTCTTTTATTTTTTAACCTTAAGATTTAGTTTAAAACATTTGTGTATGGGATGAGAATAATTCATTAAGGGTAATACGAAAATTTTTAATCGTTTCTGTTTATGTAAGAAAAACCTTATCAAAAGGATTGAATACTTCCAAAGAAGGATACCATTCATGACATTAGCATAAGACCAAAATAACTTATCATCTTCCTAATGAAATCATGCGACTTCAATATGCAGAAACATGGACAACTTCCTTTTGTAGCGACTCAAAAATAATTTGATTTTCTTTGAAAAACAAGAGGAAGCAACTTCGCTACACTCGGCAATTCTTGTGCGAAGCTTACAGCTCCCATACAAGAATTAACCCATGCAAAAGAGTATGAAATCAGATTCGAAAAACTTTAAGGAACAAAGCTAGGATAATTTTAAGCTTTAATAAAATTGCTTCAATGCACGGCTTTGTAACATGAGCAGGATCATGTCAATGGTTTTTGATTTCAAAAAGATAGAGAAAAATCGTCTAACATGAGACCAAATAGAGAGCATATTCGGACAGTGGTATTTGCACTTCAACAAAAGTAGAAGTTATAAAAGTGCTCTGTGAACTTGATAACTTAATCATTACCTTCGCTCAGTTGGTTTGATTAGAGCATTCGTGTTGATAATGCGTCATAAAAGATGTGATTTGAGACGAGAGAAAATAAGGAGGAGTGTTCCTTTTCTATTCAAAAGTAATTCTGAAATACAACAGGTATAACCCTATTTATAAAGGGCCTTACAAGGTTATTTCATAATGAAGAACATCCTGATACAATGAATATCTTACAACGAAGTAAAAGCTTTCGTAACTATTGACGTCATCGATTCGTCCTTATTTCCTTGGCGTTATATATGCGCAACACGAATCCTTGCTTATCCCATTGTTCATGCGTATCCATATATATTGTATAATATTATACCACTAGAAAACATGTAAAAAAAGAAAAAAATTGTTTAAGGAATCAGACAAGAACTATTAGGAACAATGTAATGTGTTCAAACTTGAAACAGTAAATGAGATATACTAGAATGTAGATAGGCTAAGATAAAAACCAACTCGATTGTATGGCGGAATCTCATCCAAAATATCACTAGGTTAGAATCCTTTACAAAGGCAGATAGGGGGATGAGATTAAAAACGGGATATGAGGTGAACGGTTAGGCTACACCCTTATAATACAAACAGCCAGTTCGTGATAAAGTTGTATGCATCCAAGACGAAGCGAGGTAGTATGTGCATTGAAATCATATTTTTATCCTTTTTTGTAACCATAACCTAGAGAACTTTCTTTTATCAACATTTTTACTCCTATTGCTATTCTTTTGATTCCCATTCACTTGTTCAGATTTATGCTTTTGTGGTATATGAGTTGCAAATGGTCATAATTTTTTATATTTTGAAGTCTTGTGTATTTGCTAATCAAGTATGGTTTTGGGATTGGGCGTGATGTAAAAGGGTTAGTGATGTAATGTGATGTATGACACAAAAGAGATGTAAAGTATTGCAAGGTAATTCATAAATTAAAAAAAGAGTCTAAAAAAACTTGAAAATAAAAAGTGATAAAAAAAAGTTATGAACCCTAAAGAGGTGTGAACTCTTTATGAGTCGTCGTTATTGTTTATGTTTGTGGTATTTGATATGAAAACATGTTTCTTTGAGAGGGAAATGAGATATATTATGACAATTATTTGACTCAACACATGTTTCCTACCCTTCTTTTTAACCGAACCAATTTACATAACCAAATAATCGGCCTCTTTCACTCTATTTTGTTATTCCTTGCCAAGCCAGATTTGGATTTTGATGCACATTACTACTTAGAAAATAAATGGGTGTATATGACTCAGTTCGTGATTAGGCTTATTGTATTATTTGGGTCGAAACTTTTGGAGTTCTTATACTTATGAGTGTTTTGGTATGACCCTAATGATCATCTAGGGAATGATGAGAGGTGCCTTATTCGATAATGACTAGGCGATATGAGGATGAGTTCATGCAAGTTTGTCAAGGAGGCACGATGAATTGGCTTGCAGAAAACGTGAGTTATGACACTTATACATTTTGTTGTTGGAGTTTTATATGTTACACTGATCTTGTTCTTTCTTGTATAGTTTCTGCAATTTTGCTTGTGGAAATATAATGACTTGGTTTGAGGGAGTCTGATGTGCATGTAAACCTTTATCATTTTTTTATTCAATGTCTTCTGTTTGTTTTAGTTTTATAATTAATTTGTGTCGTTTTAGTTTTTTTTGTTATTTTGAGCTTCGATACTGTTGGATCTTTTGTTCTCATTGTAAATTTAAAGAATTCAAGGAATTTCTGGATGGTGAGCTGTTTTGATGCTTCCGTAGCTATTTTCTGAAGTTGCACGAATTATTGCAATCAGTTTGGAGCTAAAAGGACGAAGTGAGATGAAATGGAGCTAAGCACGACAGTGCATGGTGTGCATGGGCCATGCAAGATGTTTTTCTAATGTTTTTGAGCATGACCAAGCCTTTGGTTGTGCTATGGAAGCACAACCGTACATAAGGGAGCACGGGACGTGTCTCCTCGGCATGGGCCGTCCTTGCCCTCAAATCTGTTTTATTTATCTTTTTTGAAAGTATCTATTTCGGGGGAGATTTGTTATTTTTATCTCTCCCCATATAAAGTCACGACCTATTTGTGGAAAAATCATCTTTCATTAATTTGTTCTCATCCGAAGGGGGGGGGGGGGGCGCATTTTTTCATATTTGAAATTATCTCATCATCACGATCACCAAGAGGATTATCAAGGGAGATAGAGATCTTCACGTTGTCGTGCTTGAATCAACAAGGAGATTGTCATCAACCATCGAATAGACCAATCTTCATTCGTCTAGGGTTTACTCTCTTCTTTATTTCATTATAACTTGTGATGACTTTCATTAATCGTTTTATATTTTGTTCATTATTTGTTATGACAATCGTAGCGTAAATTTCTAGTATGGTTGAGTGATTGGATCTCGTTCATGAATTTTAAGGGACATGTTTATGGATTTTAATAGTTTTATGTTCATAAATTAAGATATCATGTTAATATGTGAATTTATTCTCAATTACACATTATTTATAGTTGGATAGGCCATCTAGGTATGTTAGTGATGTATGTTAGCTATCAATTATTCTTATTTGATTGATGTTAGCAACAAACCATAGGTCAAGTCATTCTCGTTTGATTAATGTATGTACATGAGAGCATGAGTATGACATAACACTAATCTTTATTTGGTTATTGTTGTAGGGTGTTGAGCCATATTTGATAATGCGATTTGAGTATTTATGTTATACTCTCTTTTTGACATATAAACCTTTTAGGTTGGTAATGTCAAGCTTAATGGTAATCAACCATTAACATTGGTCACTATTTATTCATTGTAATAAGTTTTAACACTTATTATAGGAGAACATGAAATGAAAATGATAGTCTATGATTAAAATCCATGAGTGACAATCACGTAACCCATATATTTTATCAAACTTGATCAAACTCTCTACAATAACGAAATCAAAACCATTTTTAGTATATTGCATAGTTCTATTTTATTTCTGTCATTACAAAACAACAAC
>JAOVYX010016659.1:0-24078 GCA_035668315.1 Drosera spatulata
TGATGCCGGGCGGATCTCTATACCCAATTTGCAGAAGTCATTAATCAACTCAACCTCTGTGATTCTCAATAAATGTAAAGTGCCTTCTGCCTTTCTATCCTTTCGACTCAAAGCATCAGCTACTACGTTCGCCTTTCCAGGATGATACTGGATGTCCAGATCATAATCTTTTAGAAGTTCCAACCATCTCCTCTGACACATATTCAAGCTCTTGTGTTCGATGAAGATCTGGCAGGAAATTCCATACAAATAGTGTCTCCAAATTTTCAGGACAAATACCACTGCTGCCAATTCCAAGTCGTGAGTAGGGTAGTTACGCTCATACAGTTTCCATTGTCTTGAAGCATATGCAATCACCTTGCCATGTTGCGTAAGTACGCACCCAAGACCTTGAACAGATACATCACTGTAAATACAGAATCCTTCCTCGCTAGAAGGAAGGGTGAGTATTGGTGCTGATGTGAGACGCTTCTTAAGTTCCACGAATGCGCCCTTACACTTATCAGTCCATAGGAACATAAGAGACTTCCGTGTCAAGTTAGTTAAAGGCATGGCGATCTTGGAGAAATCTTCAACAGATCTGGGATAATATCCGGCCAAGCCAATAAAACTTCTTACTTCTGTGACATTTGTCAACCTGGTCCAATTAATCACCGACTCGATCTTTCTCGGGTCTACCTTATTCCTTCTCCAGAAATCACATGCCCTAGAAACGCGACTTCTTGCAACCAAAACTCGCATTTCTTGAGTTTGGCATACAATTGGTGAAATCGCAGAGTCTCGAGAATAGTTTGGAGGTGTTCCTCATGATCTTGTTGTGTCTTGGAGTATACCAAGATGTCATCGATGAATACCACAACAAACTGGTCAATGTGTGGCTTAAAGATTAGGTTCATTATGTCCATAAAGACTGCTGGGGCATTGGTAAGCCCAAACGGCATCAAAAACTGCTGGGGCATTGATAAGCCCAAACGGCATCATAAGGAATTTGTAATGCCTATAGCGGGTACGAAATGCGGTCTTTGACACATCTTTAGGTCGGACACGTAGTTAGTGATACCCAGAACGAAGATCTATCTTCGAGTACACTGTTGCCCCTTTTAGTTTATCGAAGAGATCATCAATCCGTGGTAAGGGATATCGGTTCTTGATGGTAAGCTTGTTCGGCTCGCGGTAGTCGATGCAGAGTCTTATACTCCCGTCTTTTTTCTTAACAAATAAGACAGGTGCGCCCCATGGAGACGTACTAGGGCTGATGTAACCCTTTTGAAGAAGTTCTTCCAATTGGCCTTTCAATTCCTTAAACTCTGCAGGTGCCATTCTATATGGAGCCTTAGATACTGGCACTGCACCTGGCACCAGACCGATGGCAAAGTCAATCTCCCTTACCGGTGGCATCCCGAGAATCTCATCCGGAAATACGTCAGAGAAATCTCGCGCTATTGGGATATCAGAGAGATTTATCTCCTTATTAGTCAAATCTTCCAAGCTACAGAGATAATCGTGACATCCCTTTCTTAACATTTTTCGTGCTATAAGGGCTGATACCAGCTGTAGTTCTACTTTTGAACCCTCTCCGTGATATCTAATCTTTCCTCCCTTAGGACTCCTACACGTTATTATCTTCTTTTTACAATCGATGATCGCTTTATGCCCTTCCAACCAACTCATTCCCAAAATGACATCAAAGTCATGGAGGTCAAAGACAATGAGATCGGTTGGGCATTCCTCTCCCCCTATGACGATAGGGGCATGGGCGATAACGCGATCGTACATGACAACCTCCCCCGTTGGTAACCCAATATGAATACCCCATTGTATTTCTGTTGGTACTGTGTTATTCTTGTTCAGGAATGACTTAGAAATGAAAGATTGTGTTGCACCCGAATCAAACAAAGTATAGATATTGTTTGAAAAGAGTTTGAGATTACCGATCACGGTAGCTCCACTTTGTTGAGCCTCCTGAGGATTTATCATGTAAACTCGATTATTGGGTGGCTGTTGTTGGGATGTTCCTGCCCAATTCACCTATACCTGAGGGAGTACAACAGCAACCGACGTTTCAGTGTAGCTCCCCCGGTTGCCATTTCTCTGATTATTATTTCTCTGGTTGGTGTTCCTCTGATTATCATTCCTCTTTGGGCAGTCCCTACTGATGTGACCGCGCTCCCCACAATTATGGCATGGACTGGTCCGACAGTCCTTCGTTATATGTCCTATCCTTCCGCACTGAAAGCATTTGATATTGGTAGTAGACCTACCCTGAGAGCCAGCTCTGGACTGTTGAAATCCTCCTGAACCTGCCCGAGAGCCTTAGGACTGTCTGCGCTGATTGCCATACCTTTCACCCCCAGTTTGATTTATGGGCGGCGAGTTGTGGTAAGGAACCATTTGTTGGTTTGAGCTACTAGCGCCCCCATGCGATGAGCCACTACTTGATCGTCGATCATCCCTCTTCCTTTTCGAACGACCAAAATGCTCATCGTTGGCAATGAGGTACCATTCACTGCTGGCAGCGCAGTCATACAGGTCTTGATAGCAAGCGTGTTTCTGCCCTGTTATCTTGTCCCTAATTCTCCAGTTGAGTCCTTCAATGAATTGCTTTTGTCTTTCCCTGTCCAAATGGCAATGTGGCAGTTGGAAACGCAACAAGCTAGTGAACTCTGCAGCATATTCATAAACGGTCGTTTCCCGCTGCATAAACTTCTTAAACTTCTCTTCTTTCTGATCTCTCAAGGAATCTGGATAAAACCGACTACTGACGAGCTCAGTGAACTGTAATCAATTAAACCCTGGTGCCTTGGCACGTTCTTTCATCGTGCGCCACCCGACATCGGCCTCTCCCTTCATATAGTAAACAACGCAGTGTATCTTCCACTGATCAGGACACTGCATCAAATCAAATAGCTTCTCCATTTCACGAATCCAATCCTCCAATAGTGTAGGATCGCCCATGCCGAAGAATCTGGGAGGGTTGTAGGCTAGGATACGACAGGAATAGTGATCATCGTCATGTGCTTAGGTGGGGTTATCCCTCCTTCTTTCTCTGATCAATTCCCCCACCAATTGCTCAAGAGCGCTAGTGGCTGGTGGATCTTGCACAGTGTTGCTATTGGTTGCCCCTTGTAGGGGTATGTTCAGGTCAGGAGATGACATGCTCCCAACCTCCTGTGAATCATTCACGGCCCCATCTTGGGACATGTTTACTGCTTCTTACGACATGTCTGTATAACAACCATTGACATTCATCACCATTAATAAGACAAAGAATTTGCATGTCGAAATCAAAAGTTTGCATTCAAAGATTTCACTCCATTTATTTACTGCAAAAGATGCCCTTCTCATTCTACACCAAAAGAAGAGTGAAGAACTGCTTACAATCCCAAACTTTAGATAGTCCTTTCATCAAGACTACTAATAAAACCCCAAAAGCAACTCCTCATAGGTTTACTATTCTATCCCAAATGCTACAATAGTGTCCTATGAGCTACTTATTTGTACATACAGATATAGGTATTTTACAATTATCAAAATACCCCAGGAGCTGATCCTGGTCGGAGTCAGTGTCAGACTTGGGAAGGTAATTTGAGTCAGGGTCGTGGCCAGAGTCGGTGTCGGAGTCCGTATCTCCATCTGTACCCAAGTCCTGAGGTAGGATTGGGGCTGAATCTACATTTGAGTCTGAGTCCGACTCTATAGGTGCGAAGAGCTCAGCCATAACATTGGGAGTCATCTCCCAGCTAATCGGAGGTTCAGCTTCATGCCAACCCTCATTATCATCCTAACCCCAACCAAACTGATCATCGTCCTCCCCTTCTCTAAGGACCTCAATAATAGGGACCTCCTCCTCGGGAACTTCCTCCGCAGGGTCGTCCTCGGGAATCTCCTCCTCTGGGTCGTTCTCGGGAACCTCCTCCTCAGGTTCCTGCTCAGGTTCTTCCTCAATTTGACAGATAACTTCATCCTGTCTCACATCCTAACCCCCAAGCAACATCTCTACACTCGATGCATATGCAAACCTATAAATTTGGCTTATTTATCTTTCGTGTATTTTTAATATCTAACCCTAAGACCCTGCTCTGATACCACCCTGTAACACCCCCGACTTTCTGTGCCGGAAGAGCCTTATGCCGTCACGGACCCAGTCCGTGACAAGGCTAAACAAACCGAATGGGTTTTAAGGGTATAGAAGTCAAGAAAACTATAAACAGTAGCCAAATTCATAGCTTACAGTCCCGACTACTTGTTTTATTTACATCATTGAAGCAGAAGCAATGTAGATCGATTATTACATTAAGCACAATAGACATCTGATCTGCTACAATTGAAGCCTTCAGGTGTTGTTGGGGGCATACCTGCAATTGAAAAAACATAACCGTGAGCTAATGAAGCTAAGCAACCTCAGGTGTATGAATCCCAATTAAACGGAACTTCTGCTAACGGTTATGGCGACAGCCGGAAGTTCCTAAAATATTTTTATATAATATAGGAAAATATGGGCGCCATATCAACCAGCATCGTTTTACATTGTTTACTATGGCTTCGTATCGCTTTTAAGAGTCATTCCTTTCTTTTGTATTTAATTAGGGTTCATGACTCGACTTAGAAGCGACAACTCCAAGGATATGACCAACTCGGAGTACAGAGATAAGATGTCAATCATCAGCCGGGTTACCCAACAGATGCGACCCCTGTCGCTGGCGCGACGCTTTGTGCAGCCAAAATCCCAAGTTTTTTCCTTCTTCGCAGCCGCGACCCAGGATGGTCACGGCCGCGACTATTCTTTAGCCCAGAACGTCCAGAAAACCTCCGTCCAACGTCACGGATCCCTCAATTCACACCACAACGCATCCAAACAATTTCACACACATCAAACACATCAAAACATGTCCCAAAGCATGCACGGAAGCATACACACATCAGACGAGTAAGGTTACCTCGATTAACGATGAGCCTCGATGCACACGATCACACGGAGGAATCCGTTGTCGCTCTCTAGTCTGACTGCCATGTTGACCCTCCTTTCCGGCTACCGCTGCGGTCCCAGCACTTGTGGCGTCGTGATGATGATGAAAACGATGGTGGGGGTGATGAAATCGTGATGATGATGAAAACGATGGTGCGGTCCCAGCACTTGCAGCCTTGGACTTCCTTTTGATAGGAATCTTATGCTCCTTGATAAATTGTTGAATCATTGCTTCTTTCTGAGGCTTGTCCAGCAGTTCATCAGTATTGGCCCTGTGTTACAGAACCTTTTCTTGTATGGTTTGGACAGTCTATAGTGCTTTTATGATCTCTTCCTTTTCTGGGGATTGCGTTGTTGTGGTTGTTGTTGTGGCCAATGCTTCTGATGCAGTTGAGGGCTTGTCAACTTCAACCACAGCCAATTCCATTCCTACAGTAGGGCCAGGAATGATTGCTGTTGTGAATGTCTCTACTGCAACAGTTCCTATTGTCGGTGAGATTACAGTAGATGTACTCAATGGTTGCTCAGTCTGCATCCTTTTGAGTTTGGCTTCAATGGCCTCAATTTCCTAGCCTTGGGCACCTAGCTCTTGCCTGAGCTGTGCTTGTGGTCCTTCCCTATTTTCTTGATAGCTTTTTTGAGCTTCTAGAAAGAGATTCCTTAGGTTTTCATCAGCACCAGCCTTCAGATACTTAAACGCTATGTTTGTGTCATGAAGTGCGGCAATCTCTGGTTCCTTTGGAGGTCGGGTCTTTGAGGATGATGCCTCAATTGCTGCTACAATTGTTGTTTCTTGAAAGCTGGCCTTAGTCTAATCTTCTGTTGGTGCAGACTGTGTTTCTGTTTCCATTTCGTTAGGCTCTACAGGAGGGAACTCCGAAATTGTTCCTCTTCCGAGGTCTACATGACAACCTTCCTTCTGGCAACTCTTGTCCGTTTTGGATTGATTTCTGTTGCCTTTTTTATCAGCTTTCCTTTAGTCTTTTCAGGCTCTTTCTTGGTAGGCTGGTCTGCAGCCTTTGTTATCGTATGCACTGCTGCGGGTTTCTTTGAGAAGCCAATTGGCTGCTTCCCAATCTTTCGAACATCAATCTGCTTGACCACAGTCATGGTCTTCCTCCCTTGTCAGAGATTTTGAGTTTCTCCTTGAGAATGATGCTAATGACTCTTCCAAATAGAGGCTGTCTGGCCTCTACTGCTTTGGCCAATTGATACATAAGCAGTTTGGCCCAGTTGAGTTTGTGCTTGGTGAGTATAGCACACATGATTTCTTGTTGATCAGAGGTGATCTAATCCTTGGAGAATTCCTTGCACATGATTACTTTGTTCACCACATGATTAGTTTGTGTTCCTTAGAGAGATATTTCTTCATGGTTCGTATCCCTTCCATCTGCCTTTCTTCACTGAGCATTGCATGCCTCCCATTAGTCACCAGTGATGGTAGGATGTCTCTGGGTCCTTCATTTGAAACCCTAAAGACTTGTTTGAAGTCTTTTGGGGTGATGGTCATCTTCACTTTCTTGTTAGATGTGTATATGATGCATTGAAAATCCTCAGCAACCTTGGCTTTTTCAATGAAGTCTAGAACTTCTTCGTCATAGATCCTTCTTGTCTTTTCACAAAAGTATTTCAGTCCTTCATCTTGGATCAGTTCGGATATCTCATTCACCTCATCTGATTCGTTCTTCAGTGTTTGAAAATCAAGAACTAGCCCCGTCTGCAATTCGATTTTTCTTGTTGGGTTTTATTGTTCTTAGGTTTTTTCGCTCTTGGAAGGAGTGTTGGATCGTGTGTGGTCACACTTTCAGTGAAATTCAAAGGAACTTGAGTTTTGTCAAGATGAAGTTCAAGAATTGGCAAACTAGGGTTTGCAATAGAGTGTTCGAGAGAGAGAACATTATAGTATTCGAGTGCTTAGAATGAGAGAGAGAGAGTAATAAATATTATGAGTTGAAAATTTTTTCAAATTTATACTCTTTGAAAAAGTTACCGTTGTCATTTAATAACTAGTCGTTGCGCAGATTCAGTCACTGATTTTGGCTATTGCGAAATTTTATGCAATCAGTTTTAAAGCTTTATTTCATTCGAAAAATAGAAATACAGTAGGGTAAAATTAATGCTGGTCTGCACTCTACATGTGCAGTAGAGCAGTAAAGCATTTTGGCCAGTTTACTGCTTTAAATCAATCATACCCAATTCATCTCGGAATTGAATAAATTTGCTCTCATCAAGAGGTGATGCGTGTGAAAACACACATATTTTTAAGTATTAATAATCTGCGTTTTGTTTGTATTTTGAGTTATTTTTATTTGTGTTGGTTTAGTTTTTATTTTAGAGTAGGATATTGCTGTATTTTTGTGTCTTTCTTATAGATTGATGATGCAAGACGTGTCTTCATATAAACATCATTTGGACGAAGTTTTAAAGACATGGGATATGTGCAAAAGTGTTCACACAAGGATATGAAGAAGTTTGGATGAGATGGGCAAATTTAATAGGAACACGGGCCGTGTCATTGAGTACCAAAGTGACATACCCCGTATAGCTTGAAGGACCGATGCCAACTGCCCAAAGTGACACGGCCCATGTTGGTTGTAACTAACATGACACGAGCTGTGTTCCTTCACAATCTGGGAGATTTCATGGAAGACACGGGCCATGTCATCTGATGGTATATGACACCGGTCGTGTCGCTTTACACGAAAAGGATTAGATATTTTTGTTATCTTGATTCTGATTGGTTGATTTCAAACTTTAGTCTCTCTCTATAAAAATAACTTCTCGGAGAAGAAAAACATAGGAGAAGCAAGGTGACGATTAGAGAGTTTGCAGAGAACGTCGTCACGCATAGAGAAAGAGAGAGATCGCCGTCTCAATCAGGGAACGAGATCCTGCACATCCAAAAGGGAGATCATCAACATCAGTCCGCTGTCTACATAAAGGTGACGACTGTTGCGCATCATCAACGTCTTGACTCGACTTCAATCTCTAGTTTATAATCAAGGGGATTCTATCAAATTTTGTTTACAAATTGGTATTCGACTTTTGTTGTTGATGTTTATGTTGATTGATTATGAATTATTTAATGCTACGGATCAAGTTTCAGATTTCAACGTCTATATGTATATTGATTGAGATTGGTGTGCACTTAATTTAGATATCTATTTTGATAACTGTGAAATATTGAATTACTGAGATTGCTAGAATACAAGACTTAATATCTTCAATTTTACATTACATGATTTTTATGCATGGATTGATCTTAAGTGATAAAAATCGTATAGCTTGAAATTAGCTACTCTAAGTTGTATAATTTTTACTATTGCAATTATCATTCTCATTTGATAAAACGGAGTAGCAAAACTATCATTATGTCATTCTCTTTTGCATAATTAAAGTTATCCATGTCATAATAATTATTTATAAGTCATTCTCATTTGCTTATTAAATAAAATGGGTTGAATTATTGTTTGTGATCAATATTAATTAAGATACGTATATTCTCATTTTGCTCAGATTAATTAACATTAGGGTAGCTCATTCTCATTTGGCTACAACTTTAGTTTATAATGCTACCTTAATTAGGTACAACCTATATTGTGCAATATTGAATTGGAGAGAAAAATATAATCTATGATTTAATCATAATCCACATGATTCAAAATAATATCAATTTAATATCTCTTACATAAAACCTTGGACATTCTATCCTTTTCAATTTAATTTTCTTATCTTAGTTTAGTACTTTATTCTTTGTCATCAAAATCCGAAATCTCCAATTTATGCAACTTATTTTATATAAGATCACAATATTTAATTTTTAATCCCCGTTTTTTATTGGGTTCAACCCTGCTTGCCACTAGTATAGTTATTAATATCCTATTAATTTTTATTAATGTTTATGTGGTATAGATAGGATATTATTTGCACATCTTACAACGGACGTGTCAAGTGGCTTTGTAAAAATGTTCGCAAATTTGTTTTTCTGTTGGAATATACTCCAATTTAATATGACCTTTTTTGCAAATGATCTCTGATAAAGTGATATCTGACATCAATATGCTTGGTCATTGCATGAAAGACTGGATTTTCTGAAATTACCAATGCAGTCGTGTTGTCACAAAATATTGGAGTTTTTGAAAACGTTACACCGTAGTCTGCAAGTTGTGACCTCATCCATGGTACTTGTGGAGCACTGTGGTAGATGTTGACACTGTGGTCTGCTTCTTGCTAAACCATGAAATCAATCTTGCATCAAGAAATTGACTGAACCACTTGTGTTTTTCCTGTCAACTCTATAACCTGCAAAGTCTACATCTGAATAGCCTGTTAGTACAAAATCTGATTCCCTAGGATACCATACACCAAGATCTGGAGTTCCTTTGAGATATCTCAGGATTCTTTTTATTGGATCAGATTGATACCTTGCACATACGCAGACTGAGTATTGGATATCTGGTCTACTTGCAATAAGGTATAAAAGTGAGCCTATTATTCCTCTATACATTGTCTGACTTATTTGTTTTCCACTCTCATCCTTATCAATTTTTATAGCTGCACTCATAGGGGTTTTCATGTGACTTGTATTTTCTAATCCATATTTCTTAACGGTGTTTTTCACATACTTGGCTTGATTTATAAATATCCCATTTTCTAATTGTTGTACCTGAAGTCCTAGAAAATACTTCAATTCTCCATTAAACTCATTTGAAACTTAGATTTCATTAATGTAGCAAATCTTTCACTCAATTTGTTGTTAGTGCAGCCAAATATAATGTCATCAACATTGATTTGAACTAAGAGTATATGTTCCTTATGTTTCTTAAGAAATAGGGTGGTATCTATCTTTCCTCTCTGAAAATTATTCTCACATAGAAAAGTTGATAGAGTTTCATACCATGCCCTTGGAGCTTGTTTTAAGCCATATAATGCCTTGTCAAACTTGTAGACATGATGAGGATGTTCACAGTCTTCAAAACCAGGAGGCTGTTCAACATATACCTCCTCTTGTAACTTTCCATTGAGGAAGGCGGTTTTGACATCCATTTGATAGATTTTGAATCCTTGATATGCAGCATAGGCAAGGAACATCCTTATTGCTTCCAGTATTGCAACAGGGACAATGGTTTCATCAAAATCAATTCCTTCTTCCTGTGAGTAATCTTTTGTCACTAGCCTGGTTTTGTTTCTGATGACTGTTCCATTTTCATCAGTTTTGTTCCTGAACACCTATTTGCATCCAACAACTGGATAATTTTTGGGTCTTGGCACTAGATACCATACTTCATTTCTTTGAAACTCATTAAGTTCTTCTTGCATGGCATCAATCCAGTTTGGATCACTTAGAGCTTCATTTATTGTCTTTTGCTCCATTTCTGATATGAAGCATGGAGACAGGCACTCTCTGGTTGTTGTTCTTCTAGTCTGCAGAGGTGCATCCTTGTCTCCAATGACGTCATCTTGTGTATGTGTCTTGATCCATCTCCTTTTGTCTTGATCAATGGTTATGACTTCCAGTTGTTGTTGTATTATGGGCTACTCTGGCTCTGCTGCATTATTGTTCTCTTCAGTGCGTGTAGACTATTCATCTTTTTCTGCAGCCTCAGAGCTCTGGTCTGCATCCTGTTCATCATCTATGCATGTGCATTCCTTATCAAAGACATTAGCATCACGCATGGATATTTCTGATTCATTAAAAGATACATGAACTGACTCCTCAACTGTTTGTATTTTCTTGTTGTATACTCTAAAAGTTTTACTGGTTGTAGAGTATCGTATAATACTTCCCTCGTCTGTATTAGAGTCAAATTTTCCTAGGTGATATTTGTCATTGTTATGTAAATAGCATTTGCATCCAAAAGCATGAAAGTATATGACACTTGGTGTCTTTCCTTTCCACAATTCATAGGGGGTCTTTTTGTGCAGATTATGTATGAGCCACCTATTCTGAACATAGCATTCAATGTTTTCTGCTTTTGCCCAGAAGCTTTTTTCGTAAATTAGCATCAGCAAGCATTGTTCTAGCAGCTTTAATAAATGTTCTATTTTTCCTTTCAGCTATACCAATTTGTTGAGGTGTTCTAGGTGCTGAAAAGTTAGGTATAATGCCATAGTCATTGCAGTAATCATATACTCCTGTCTGATCAAATTCAATGCCATTATCACTTCTATTTGTGATTATTTCAGTACCTTTCTCATTTGAACTTAACTTAGAAATCTAGTTAGCAGATTGCAACTTTCACTCTTTTTGTGCAGAAACATTACCCATGCATATCTTGAATAATTATCTATGAAAGTCCCAGAAATAACCTAAAGCGGGGGTGAATAGGTTATCTCAAAATTTTACCAAGCAGCATAGAAAAGCTATTGGCTAGACTGCACTATCTGAGTCTGCTACAGTTAGCGAAATTTCTACAGTTGAGACTTTAACTTTGAAAAGCTCATCTCTTTGGACCTTTTGAGATGTAGCTAACAATTTAGACATAAAGAACAATGCAGAAATGTAAAGTGACACAAAATTTATACTGGTTCAAACACCTGTTATCAACAAGTAACAGGAGCTTAGTCCAGTCTTCCCTTGGTGGCTAGTGTAGCCAAACCAAGAGATTCACTATCTTCTTGTTTGTGGCTTACAAAAAAAACCCTTTACAACAAGACTCTCTTGCTAAAGGATGAAGAATCTAGATCTTGCAGTGTTCTGCTGTAGTTCTTGTTCTTCACTTACAGACTAGTGAACCTTTTTTAGAAATCCTGAATCTTCAATTTGGATCTTGCACAACGAGTCTTTAAGGCTTTTCTTTCTTTGAAAGCTCTCAAATGATGTTCAAAGTTTTCTTAGACTTGTCAACCTTGTTCCTGTGCACTGTGTCTTCCACTTTATAGGCTCAGGGAATCAGAACCCGTGATTTTACTATCTGATAGTGATAGCTTTGCCCTCTACTGCAGTAGACTGACCTGGCTTCACTTTTTTTGATCCTGTACACATCACCATTGCCTCACCTTCTCGTTTTTTACCCCTTTCTTGTTCCTTTCCATTCCAGCATAACTTACAGACTCATGCACCAGATCTACTATATGCCTCTGCTACACAGCCTCTGCCAGCCCTTCTGCTGCCAGCCTATGCTGCACCCTCGGCTGCATGAGTTCTGCTGCATAGTCTTCACATCCAACCTTTCTGTAACTTCACTTGCACCAAGTATTGCAGCCAGCCTGCTGCAACTTAGCTCCCACTCAACAGTTTCAAGTCCTCATCTGCTCAGCCTGCTAGTGTAGCCTCGTCTGCACCTAGCACTGCACTAAGTCTTCTGCAATTCAGTTTGCATACTTGCACTATGATATGGCTCTCTTCACTTTGCTGCTGTAACTGGCCTTGAACAATGGAATGGTCCTAGATCACGAGAACTCTGAGACACTTCTGCAGTCGTATGCATCTAATCTTTGGCATGTAATTTTTTAGCCCTATTTAGTCTACATAGTCCTCGTCTGCATCTCTCTGCTGCTTGACCTCTGGCCCTAGTCTGCAATTACCTAGCTAACTATTACAGCCTAAGCATCTATTACATACAAAATTTCTTCTTAAGTTTTGTTCATCGATTTCTATACAAACGGAGGGATTTCACATTCCTATCAATCTATTATAACTAGGGTATATTTCTTTCTATTCAAACTTTCTACATCCACTAGACCTAAGAGATCCATGCGCAATACTTTAACTGATCCTGATGAGTTTAGGGGTTTGAAACTTGCTCTAGTATCCTTTCCCTCTTGACATGGTCTGCACAGCTTATCCTTTTTGAATTTGATTTGAGGAAGTCCTCTCACTAGATTTTTTTGAGGATAATTTAGCTATGGTTTTGAAGTTCAAGTGTGCTAACCTCTTGTGCCATAACCAGTTTGTATCTTCAGCACTTTTTATATAAAAACATGTAATTTGTGCTGACTGAGATCAATTGAAGTCTGTTGCATAGATATTTCTTTTTCTAGTTTTTATCAGTTTGACATCTTTGATGACTTTGTGTAATGCCCCGAGATCCACGTCATATGACACGTGGCGTTATGCCATCACGAACTCGGTTCATGACAAGGTTAAATAAACCAAGGAGAGAGTCAAGGAAAATACCTGTGATGCTTTCATTCATGCTATTTAGCTATTACGAATTCAATTTACAATCATACGGCGAAGGCCATTGAATTACACAGTTTATGACATGAGAAATTCATCATATATATTACATATCCAAAATAGTCATAGTTCCATTACAACATCTCCAAAAATACATGGGGAATTACAGTCTTCACTGATCATCTGGTAACTCACCTGCAAACGGAATACATAACCTGTGAGTACGAAACTCAGTAACCTACACTATATGTCTCATATTTGCAGGGTACTTCCCTGACTATGGCAAATCGATGAGTACCAGTAAAACATTTATACTTTTTAGGAAAATAGTTATGCCATATTTCATGTGAGTATTGGTATGATTTAACGTCTCTTATGTTCTTTTTTTTTTTTTTTTTTGTTATTATCATGACTCGAGAGTTTTTAACAGACTCGGATTGCAAGACTCGTCAATCATCCGTTGACAAGAATTCGTCGATTCGTTACGTACTTGCATAGATTGTACGTCGCCTTGCACTTTAGTAGATAGATTGCGCATGCAACGAGCTTTGTTTGCCTCTCACTGGGATAGATTTAGGCCTCCATGCAGAGAGTAGCCAGTGGCCCCTCCACGTCCGACATTAAAGCCGCTGCATGCATGCTAAGAGGATGGGGGCTGCCCAACGCTCCCTACCTAGTTTCAGTACACCCATGATCGATGACTTAAGAAGTTTGGCTAGAGTTCAGTCTCAATGACTTTCACTTGACATTCGACAAAATTCCAAAAAAGGACATAATGTTCGACCTCCTTTAGAACAGTTTCAGCATAAGGAGAAGATGATAGTGTTGGGCTCAATCTCCAGACCACATTCAAGAGAACACGACTGATGACTTGACATTCCATGAAACATGTGCAGTGTTCAGCCTTTATATTTGAATATGCATTCACTGTTGCTTCGCATTTCGTTCATTCGTATCACCAGGCAATGTAATCTCCAACCCGTTCTAGTACTTCCTTTTGCATATGTTATGATGAGATTATTTGATATCATTAATGCATTACAATCAATGGTACTTATATTTACAAGCATAGTAGTTTATTTGAAAAGCATAAATTTGCATACATATGAATATACTGTTTATTAGCAAAGCATTGTTATGTATGATTTGATTTGTTATAATCTCAGTAATGTCCCCACGCTAAATACGTCAGACAGTATCCCAGTCCCGAATACAGCGTTGCATGGTCATATATTTACGTTTAATATCTCGTTTCTATTCGTAAGGATTATATGTCACATATACATTTTTAGATTTAACAGCAATAAGCAGAAAGCAGGAAGCAGAAAGAAGAAAGCAGATAGCAAAAAGCAGAAAGCAGGAAGAAGAAAACAAAAAGCAGGAAGCAGAAAAAAGAAAAAGAAGGCAGGAAGCAGAAAACAGAAGGAGAAAGCGTCGTCATCCCTCATCCTTCTCTCCCCAGGCTCGACGTAAGCCTCCAACGTCGTCATCCCTCGTCCTTGTGTTCCCTGTTGCTGCTTGATGATGATGGTGCTCGTGATGCCGACGTGCGGATGGTGGCTGTTGTGACAGTGGCGGCGAAGGTGGTGTTTGGCTTGGTCCAGGAGGAGGATGAGTGCAGAGGACGAAAACGAAAAGAGGAAGTGAGGTTTGAGTGAAGGATGATGGCTGGGGCATGGGGTTAAGGAGATGTGTAGCAAGGGTGATGGTTTGAGCTTGAGGTGATGGCGAGTGATCCGTGCAGCCTGATTCTTGGTGGGCGGAGAGCAGAAGCCATGTTATAACACACGTATTTAATAAACGTACGTATTAAACATAATAAACGTCGTTCGACCGTCCTCCGCAGCGTCCCATCTCGCACGCTGTCCGACCACTCTCAACCCCACGCCACTCCTCAGCCCCACGCAGCACTGTACCGCTCCACGCCGCCCCTCAACCGCCCCACGCTATCCCTCAACCGCCTCACGCCACCCCGCCTCATGCCGGCTCCGGCCTGCCGCACGGCCCCTGTCAAACACAAGTGAATAAGGTAAACCTGTACCCTACATATACTGGTTCATCATCCTGTAGTCGACACCGCAGAGAGTCGCCATCATTGTGGTCTGTAGCCGAAAGGTGCAAGGGTCTCAATTCTCTCCAGTAATCATCTTCAGATTTGACCCAAACCCTAAAAAACAAGACGGTATTTTTTTAAAAATTCGTCACAGTTTGATTTTATCTTGTTAATAGTTGATTGGATGTTGGGTTCAATGGATTTTGGTTAATTGATAGAGTTAAAAATAGACCGACAGAAATTTGATGACCGACATATACTATCGTTTGCTGTGTGTTGTGTTGATTGTATGTATTTGATGTGATGGAATTTGAACCCCGCTATGAAAGAATGAACAATGTGGTTTCCTTTATGTTGATTGTATGTAGTTGATGTGATGGAGTTTGATCGAAGAAATATTATGTCAGATTTGTCATGCTAGATGTGGAATAATTGTAATACCCGAAAATTTTGGGAGCTTTAAAATGAATATATAACGTTACGATTATAAAATAAATCGTGCTTACAAGTTACATATTTAAATCTAAAAAATATTTGATTATTAAATCAAATATGACGATGGAATATTTGGAGTAATTAAATGATCGTTGCGATGATAAATATTACGAACGAATAACGTTATAACGTTATAGCGTAATAAACGTTGCACGATAAGACTATCGATTTGGTTCCATAAATAATGGATTATGACTCGGGAGGTCATATTTTCGTATATGGGATAAATCTATCGATGCAAACAAATTATCGATGAATAAATACTATGAAATTTGGGTAAATAGTAGACTGAATGAGACGTATCATGGGGTGACACAGGATATGTTCCCACGCACCTAATTTCTCCACTTCCCCGCCACTTCCACTCCATTCACCCTCACTTTCTCCCATTCTTGCACTCAACCCACCGCACTCACTCCCACCACCAGCCATCATCTCCTCCACCAGCAGCAGCTGGCAGCCGCCACCATCATCATGATCACGCACCGCTCATCATCATCATCGTCGTCGTCTTTGTCAGCTCATCATCACGCCATCATCGCCATCGTCTCACCATCAACATCGATGTCACAAGGACAGGAACAACGACAGCTTGAAGGACGGATCAACATCGACAGTTGGATCAGAGAACATCAAAGGATCCGTTTGTGTGATCGTGTGCATCGAGGATCATCGTTAATCAAGGTAACCTCACTCGTCCGAGACACCTCTTTTATTCGTTCACACGATTTAAGCACGTCCGTGCATGTGCGGGATGTGTTTATGCTGTGTTTGATGTGTATGAAATGATTTGGATGCGTTATGGTGTGAATAAAGAGATCCGTGGCGTTAGACGGAGGTTTTCTAGATGTTCTGGCTGTAGAACAGTTGCGGCCGCGACATCCTGGGTCGCGCCTGCAACGAAGAAAAAATCTGAAATTTTGGCTACACTGGGCGTCGTGCCTGCAACGGACTGGGTTCGTGACGGCATAACGCCCACGTGTCATCCGGTCCAGAAATCCGAGGGCGTTACAATAATACACATAGATGTGATGGAATTTTGGTCTAGAACTGCATGTTAAACGTCCTGTAAAAACTTGGGATTTTTGATTAGTTGAGAACTTAGTTATAAAGAAATTGTGAGCATGTGTTGGTTGGTGCATTCCCGGCTATATATTATGAAGAAATTGAGCCTGCAGGTCAAAGACTGTATGATGATGGTCCACCACCTGAACCCAGACATTATTTTAACATGATGGATGCCTCTCAGTCTCCTTTGTATGATGGGGCCAGCATGTCTCTGTTAGCCGTAGCTTCACGGCTTTTGACTTTGAAATGCGAGTATGACCTTCCTCATAAAGCGGTTGACGGAATCTGCAAGTTGTTTAAGGATATGTGCCCACCAATAATATCATAAAGGAAGGGATGTATGACACCAAGTCTCTCATGAAAGGCCTTCATCTTCCTGTGATAAGATTGATTGTTGTCCGAATGGTTGTATGCTTTTCTGAGAAGATTCTGCGCGGTTGACAAGATGCTTTATATGCAAACCGTTACAAGGAGAAGAGACGTTTGAAGAAGCGATCGGGTGTTTCTATGCTTCGATATTTTCCGATAACTTCGAGGCTATAGTGGTTGTACGCCAACAGTGCTACTAGTGAGGCCATGTCTTGGCATTCCACATCTCGTAGATCTGATGGCATCAATGCACACTCTTCAAACAGCGAGGCTTGGAGACATTTGGATCATACTTTTTCATCTTTCGCCGCCGAGGCACGCAAGGTTCGTTTGGGACTTTGCACTGATGGATTTGTACCATTTGGACAGTCAGGGAAAGAGTATTCTTGTTGGCCTATCATACTCACACCGTACAATCTCTCCCCCGATATATGCATGAAGAGACCTTATTTGATCTTGAACATTATCATACTAGGATCAAAGAGCCCGAAAGAAAACCTGGATATTTATTTGTAGCCCTTGATAGAGGAGCTGCAGATGCTGTGGGAAATTAGGACACCTATATATGATGGTGTAAGGACCCGAAAAATTCTGTAAAATTTCGTTTTATGATAATTGATGTTAATAGTAAATTATCATACGTTATAATTTATTTTGTGGGGTTAAAATGCTTGTTTGACTATATAATATGAAAAGAATACAAAATATGGATGAAATAAAACCTTAATAAGCAAATTCGAGGAAATACGATATTAATACCAAATACCCTATTTATACGAAAATGACCAAAACCTAATATTGACACTCATTTTCCTTTATGTCAATTTCTAATCCACCTAAATTAAATTAATTGTCCACTAATATCCATAAATTACCCACTAAATACTCACTAATATTCCACTTAAATTATTTTTATTGATTTAGTTTCCTATAAATAGAAGCCCTCTTTTCCTTGAAAAATTCATACAAACACAAAACAAAACACTTCTTACATTAGAGTTAAGCAAGAGAACAGAAGAAGGAGAAGTTTAAGGAGAAGAGAAATATTCACCATAAGGTAATCATCATGATTAGAAATTTTGTGAAATATTATACACTCTTTGATAAATATTGATATTAATATATGTTGAATTCTCACATGTTTAGTTTCTAACAAAGTTAATAAATCATGATTCGGAGTTGAGAATCTCAAGTTATAAATCAAAACATACAGATATGTCAATCTATAAAAAACTGGTTACATAGATGACTTTGTGACTTGATATAAAATTACATATTAAGATATATAAGAAAATCCTTATATCACTGAAAATATATGAAAGTCTAATTTTTAGAAAAATTTACAAATAATTATTTGGAGTTATATATAAAGAGTTATGCTCAAATTAGTGAAGGTCAAACTATTTGAACTAGCAAAAAAATATAAATTTGAACTAATTAACTGTTATTTTTGGTAAGGTTTTATGATGGAAACTTTAATTCACTGGAAAGATTATGAAGTCTAGTTTATGTAGAATTTTACGGAATAATTTTTGAAGTTGTATACAAGAAGTTATAGGATTAAATACGTCAAAAGGATCATGTTAGATAGTATCTAAAAATGAACCATTTTGACCCCGAAACAACTCCAAATATTCACAAATACCTCTAATGATATTCAATATATAAAATCATCATCATGGACAATCAAAATAAGTATCAAAGGCTTGTACAAAGCTCAGCATCATCTCATAATATTAATATGATGATTTTTCATGAAGTACGAACAAACCTTCATAAGCAAATATATTAATATATGAATCCGATCATTTTATATGACCTGGAGACGCCTCTCGTTGAGACATAAAAGACAAGCTGAGCGTATGTGTGAGGAAGTTGCAATAAGAAGGTAACGTTTATATTTATTGTGTGTGACGATGCGTATTATTATGAGTATAATAATATGCATTGGAATCTATGGACGTAGTCACTAAATATAACTGATGTAAAATACTCACTGCAATTATTGTGTGCCGTGATAACATGATGTGTGTGTTTGTGTTATGCTTTAATTGTTGGTATAAAGAGAATGAGTGAGTGAAAGGAGTATAAATCCATAATTGATGAGATAATTCCATGGTATTAAACACAAAGAGCGTAGTGTCTGTCGTATGTGTTATAGAGTGACTTGGTGGTGACATTCTTTCATTGACCTTGTGAGGTCGTTTTGGTATGAGGGAAACTCACTTCAGGAGATCCGGGGCTCCGGCTTGGCTGATCCCTTTTCGCGGATGTCCCTTTTACTAAAGCTGAATAAAGCTTGATAAGTTGAAATTGAATAAGTCTCGCCAAGGGCACAATTATAACACTGAGGGTATCTATTTGTCTTTATTGTATTTTAAGATGATAATTGTGAATGTCGCTTTTCTTTTCTTATCTTCCTCTCTCATGTAACCCCTGGTAAGGGGGACGATACGTTATTGAGCTCGTATGGCTCACGGTTACTATTTTTCTGTGTTTTTCTCTTCTCTGTGGTTTCAGGAGCTAGAGACGATGGGCAGGTGTGATATAGGTTATGGTGCTAATGTGCATCTACTGTATTATGGTTTATGAACTAAGTAAAATATGTAATGAATGAGAAGTTTTCGCTATATTTGATAATATTACTGGTTATGTCTAAGTGAATTTTATTTATTTCTGTATCTAAACCGGTTAAGTAATTTTTGCCTAACTGGGGTGTTGGGACTCTGCGACAGTGACGTCATTTGTATTATTATGTATTAATATGTTATGAAAAAGTGAGACATTACAGATGGTCACAAACATCAAACTTTCAACATGAAGGCTTGTTTGCTATATGGACTATCAGTGATTGTCCTACATATGCTATGTTATCTGGTTGGAGCACAGCCGGTCAGTTGGCCTATCCTTATTGCATAGGAAATACAAAGTCCTTTCACCTCAAGAATAGACGAAAGCATTCGTGGTTCGACTGTCATCGACGATTTTTGCTCATGCATCATTCTTTTAGGAGCAATAAGAGTCGGTTTTTGAAGAACAAAACAGAGTGGGACTCGCCGGTTGAGATTCTAATTGGAGATGAGATTCTTCATAGGGTTTCACACATTCCTACCACTCAAGATCGGGTGGTTTTCACAGGATTCACAATTGGAACAAGAAGAGAATATTCTGGAAACTTCCTTATCGGAAGTCTCTTCTAATCTATCATAATCTTGATGTCATGCATATTGAGAAGAACGTGCTTGATAACGTGTTCAACACAGTGATGGATGTGACGGGGAAGACGAAAGACAATGAAAAATCACGAAGAGATTTGGCTTTGTATTGCAAAAGAGCCAAACTCCACGTTGTGAAGAGTGTTTGTGCTAATGGCAAGACTCAATTTTTGATGCCGAAAGCTCCTTTTGTTTTGAAGAAGAACCAAAGAAAACTAATGTGTGAATGGGTCAAGAAATTACAATTTGCAGATGGATATGCATCCAACCTTCGTCGATGTGTCCATGAGTCTGAGTGGCAGCAGAGAGATATGAACTCTCATAACTATCACATTTTTATGCAGAGATTACTGCCCGTTGCATTCAGAGAGTTGTTGCCGAGGAATGTATGAAAAGTTTTCACAGACTTGAGTCAGTTTTTCAGGGACTTGTGCTCAAATTGTATATCTCGCGAGGACATGAAGCGTTTGGAGATATTTATCCCTGAAATTATTTGTAAGTTAGAAAGGCTACTGCCTCCGAGTTTCTTCAATTTCATGGAACATCTCCCTATCCATCTACCATATGAGGCAAAAGTAGCTGGACCTGTTCACTACAAATGGATGTATGGATTTGAAAGGTAATGATTATGTCAATCTCAAGGCAATTGACCAGCGATTTCGTTGGGTGGGCCTGAACATTTGTAAAAACTGCTTTTTTGTAGGTTCTTGTTCCATCTAAAGTAAAAAATTGGGAATAAAGCACATGTGAAGGGTTCTATATGCGAAACTTATCTTTTGGAAGAAGCTAGCAACTTTGCAAAGTTGTACTTTCCATATAGTGTGGAGACAAAGGCTAATGACCTTCCTCGTTGTTCTAGGAGGTCAAGTGATAATGGTAACCATAAAAACCTTCTGGATGTCTTTTGCAGAAACGGGGGTTATGCCCCAATTGAGAGGAAAACGAAGAGAAAGAAAAGGGCAGAAAAGAAATTGATACTTGATGATTAAGATGCCGAGGCAGCTCATAGATATATTCTAACGAATTGTGAACTTGTTGTCCCGTTTGAGAGGTATGATGAATAGATTTTTTAGGGGCATATTTGCATTGTACTAGACTGTTTTTAAATGCTCAGGATAAAAATGTTATAGGTTATTCGAGGAGAAGATGGTGAGAAGAGATTGCGTAGACACTATAGAAGAAGCATGGACAAAAGCGTGACATATATGGCCTGTTTGGTTGAAAGAGCATGTAAGTCAGTTTTCGTCCTCGTACGAATGAATTGTAAAAATTTCCTCATATTCAACATTGCAATAAGTATCTATTTCCTCACAGGTTTGACTCCTCAAGGGCAATGAGATGATCAAGACAATAGCTGCGGGTTCAGCAATTTATGTAAAATTAATTCAAGCAATATGTTGTCAATGATTTTTGATTCGACACATTCTCAGCCGGTAAGTGGAAAATTACTGCCAATTGGGGTGTTTGCGTGAAAGGGGATGGCATCGCAGATTATCATGGCATTCTCATAGACATTGTCGAACTGCAATATATCGGGATAGATTTTAGAAGCTTAAAGACTATGCTTTTCAAATGTGAATGGTTCGATTCAGTTTCTTGATTAAGCGTGAACCCAAGCTATGGGCTTGTTGATATAGACCGTCTGAGTAGATACAGAGGGCTCTATGATCCTTTTGTCCTTGTCACTCAAGCCATTCAAACGTATTATGCTCCTTATCCGGGTTGTGCACCCCGACATAATAAATGGTGGGCAGTATTCAAAATGAAATCACGATCTACTATTGAAACTCTTGAAGTAATGGAACAAGCTTTACAAGAGGCTTTAAATGTTTCACCGTTTATTCTTGAACCATTGGAAGAAACTAAATATGGTGATGATGATGAAGATGATGAGATGGAAAATATAGCACAATCAGAAGAGGAAGAGAAAGTAAGCAAAAAAAAAAATTTGTTCTTAATTTTGTTCCATTTACTAAATTTTTTGTTTATATATGTTATTTACAGTAAGTAAAATTTTTTTATAATACTCATAATATTTGTATTTCGTTTTTTTAGGAGACGGCTTTGAATAGAAAGGTCTTGGGCTCTGAGATATTCATTCAGACTAATAAGAAGTCTGATGCCCCGGGCGTGATGGAGACCATTCAGGTAGAGTCTATAGCGGACATTTCCTTAGTTGACGAGCTAGCGATACTGCTTCGGGTGATTTAACTTTTGTTTCTTATTTTTTAAATAATATTTCTAGTATTTTTCGTATGATTAATACAAATATAGGATTTATATTTTGAGCTTCTCAGTCAGCGGCCTAAGTCGCAGATGGATGAGTCTTCTGATCCTGATGTTGCGCAGCAGTAATTTTAGGTTGTCGCTGATCGGACTTTCTTGGAGGTTTCTCGGACCGATAAGGGAAGGGTGTATAGCATTAGCTCAGCTGCGAGCTAATTGTACCCCTGGTCCATGCTCAGCTCTTCATCCAGGACTCATTCCCAAAGTTCTCAGGGGATTCCGTAGGATTATTATCAGCTCAAGGAAGAAGTCCTCACCCTCTGACAGAGTTAGGCTAGGATGGAGCAGCGGATTGCCTTCCTGTTCATGAAGATGGGTAGGAATCCTTCTATATATCAGAACAAGGCTGGTAGAGCTTTTTCTCCTTTTCAACCACCTCCGGACGACGACTCCTGCCCTCTAGAGCAGCGTGATATTCGACTAGATGGCCATTGATGGCGATTAAGTTGTTGTAAATATTTTATTTGTGTATAATTCGAGATTTTAGTTCAATTTGGTTTATGTTGGTTTTGTTTGATTTGATGGATGCGACAGGTACCTGTATTTGTTTTAGTTTGTTGAAATTCCAATTTTTTTTTTTTTTTGAAATTAAACAGAATAAGCGATAGAATTCCGTCGCCATTTCACACAAAACAAAGCACTGTAATTTAGCGACCACTAGGAAAAAAAAGTGTTTTAGCTACGGAAAAATTCCGTCGCTAAAACGGATAAATCCGTCGCCAAAATATATTACCGATTGATTAACGACGGAAACAATCCATCGCTAAAATGAGAAAAAACAGCGACGGATTGACTTTTCCGTCGCAAAAATCAATTTTTCAGAAGTGCACAATATTAACGACGGATTCCGTCGCTAAAAAGATTTAAATTTAGAGACGGAATTCCGTCGTTAAGTTTGAAATAATTTTAGCTACGGAATTTCGTAGCTAATTTTTTGTCAGAAGTATTTCATTTTAGCGACGGAAATCCGTAGCTATTTTTGATTTTTGATTAAAAAAAATAAATTAAAATCAAAAAAACCAGACCAAATACATCAACAATCGAAATGTCTCAATAATCTCATCAATAATATACATAATCCTAAAAAAATAAAATACATCAAAATTTTGTATTTACAAAGCCATCAATGGCCAGCTAATCTAATATCCCGTTACTCTGGAGCCCCGACGTCATCGTCTGGAGACGGTCTTGATGAAGGAAATGGTCGACCGACCTCAGTCTGACAAGTGGACGGATCCCCCCCGCCCATCCTCCTGAAGAGGATTTCCAGCTGCTCCATCCTCGCCTGAGTCTAACGAAGGGTCTGGACTTCTTCCTTCAGTTGGAAGTAATCCTCTGGAATCCCTGTGTCAGATGCGAAACGAGATCTAGAGGCAGCGCTGAGGGCGGACCGTGGATATAGCTGGCTCGCAACTGAGCCAATGCGATAGACCCTCCCCTTGTCGATGCGGGACACCTCCAGGAATGCTCGATCAGCCATGGCCTGAGACTGTGTCTGCGCAGC
>JAOVYX010016660.1:0-24069 GCA_035668315.1 Drosera spatulata
ATCATGTCGGGCTCAGGTATACACATCATGTCGGGCTCAGGAATACATATCATGTCAGGCTCAGGAATATATTTCATTTCGGGCTCAGGAATACATGTCATGTCATAAGCTAGGTATTAATCAGGCAATCAGAGTTCAAGAAATGGAACGACTTCTACAAATGATTAAGCAATCAACGAAAATAGTGCATACTATCCAGGAGTTCTAGTACGACCTTCACAACGGTCACTTATTATGCTAGCTATCTAACATCCTCATGCTACTCTTATCATGATAATCTAACTCTAATATCAATGACTGGCAGGAGAGTCCGGACATGTAGGAGAGTATCCACAAGTTGGAGAATCACTTCCCCCTATTTCATCCCCTGATTCAGAGCTTGACCAACGTATAGGCGACATCGACCTCGCTCGGTCGTATCCCAGAGGATGGTACTCTGGTTCAACCTTCTTCTTCGATGGTGAGAGCGGTTTCGCCACAAGCACATCTTCCTTATCAAAAATGATGATCGGGTTCTTGCGCGTCCCTTCCTTTGCCATAGTCTTCAACGAGACGTCATCGTTCATGATCTTTTGCTTCTTAGTAAAGGGGTGTTCCACCTCCGAAGTTCGCTTCCCAAGAGCCGATAAAGCAACGTTGTCTTCAAGGATTTTGTAAGCCCATAAATCGAAGCTCACAGTTCACCTTCCTTGCTTGAAATATCCTTGATTGGGTTGATTTCCAATTACCAGGTCAGGATATAAGGTCGTGTATTTTTTATTAAGCTCGTGTCTGGAAATTGAGTTAAGTAATAAGTCTGCTTCAAGAACGGGATGCATAGGTAACCAATTATCATCCGCCCACTCGTCTAAGACTCTTCTCAGGTATCGAAAGTGCCTATTTAGGGGACCTACTCCATCCCATCGGGGTAACCAATAACTGGGTTTCTTATGTAACCACTGGATCCTGGATCAAGAAATTTCTGAGATCAGTTGCATGAGATCATAACTTAAAATCCTCGAAGTATAGATCAAAGAACAGATCGTCCAGTACATCATCCCATGTAATGATCTTCCAAACACAAGTATCAAAAACCATCAAGATGTAAATCAATAAGATGCCTCAATCCTTTTTTTAAATAATCCAGAATAACACACGAAAATGTAAATGCTAACGAATAAAACATAAATTGAATGTCACTCATACTAACTTATTACAACCCTAAGTCGTGGTACTAGAATGATTATTCAAGTTTGTCTTCCAGCAAGCCTCTCCTCTTGTATATAGTTTCTGTAATTCTCCTCGTAATCAGGATGTCCCCATTGCTGGTTTAGGTCATGGTTCCAAATCTCTTGACATATCTTCCTTCCACTAGTTTTTCATTTTCCGTTCACGAAGTATTGTTCCTTATTTGGTTCCCCATCCACGAGCAAGTTGTCATACTTAACTTGAAGCGTTGAGAATCTCCCATATCGTGGTAAAGTATGTAAAACGGTTGTTGCCTGATAGATCGGATGCCTTAACGGGTCATAAATCTTCCTCAGAGCATTTATAATCCTTAATGTTCTTTCTAGGTGTCGATATAAGTCATCCCAAGGAAGAAAACGCGGAACCCTTTGTCATACAGGTTTTACTGGTATTATGCTAGACTTTCGCTTCCCTGACCTGCGAAATTTTCTTCTTATGTCAAGCACCAAAATCACTAAACCACAAGGTATAAGATGCCACGCAAGATTATGCCAAAGAACATAACACCCAAACATTCACTCATACCTTAACATGTACATGATCATATTTTGCTGGATAGTCTTAACTACCTAAGGTTTTCCCATAAACCCTAGCTTGAATTATTTCCACGTTGTTATCCCATGTTCCTTTGTTAAACCCACGCTCTGATTCCACTCTGTAACGCCCCGGCCAAATCCTTGCTACCGGAACGTCATTAAGAATCGCTCGCCAGGCTGACAACTGGCCCCACAGACCAACACTAGTCCTTTCAGTGCGCTTTGACCTCACTCGCGCACACCCTGGAAAACTTCCCAGGAGGTCACCCATCCCAGGATTGCTCCGTGTTAAGCACGCTTAACTGCGGAGTTCTAAAGTGATGGGCTACCGAAAAGAAAGGTGCACCTTGTTGGTATAGGTAGTACAATCAAACCATTTAAGCATTTCCTTGGGGTATTACACATGCACTGAGAAATATGTCATATGAACTGCAGCATAATGCAATATGAACTTACATGAATTTTCAAGGAAATTTGCCAAATGAACTTTCATACGTACTGAGAAACATGTCATATGAACTGCAGCATAATGCAATATGAGAAACATGTCATATGAACTGCGGTTACCGTTATCAGGAACTACATAGTAATATAATATGAACTGCATAATAATACAACAATTTTATAAATCATAGTCTAACAGACCACAAATAGTATCACAAACTACAATAATCCTAATTTATCACAATGGTCTTACAAATCATAGTCTTACAAACTCCTCTCCTCTGATAGGATTTTGACACGTTCGTCTATTGTGTCCAGGTCACTTACACCTATTACATGTCACTTGTCGTGTATTAACCTGCGAAGGAATTCTCTTGGTTCTTCATCGTCCGGGCTGAGCAGTAACATCAGGTGCTCTGATTTGTATGAGATTAGACTGCACATTTGGCTGGGGTTGATTTACAATTGGATTGATTACCTCGCGATATGTATTTCGATACATCTCCACCATAAAATATGGATCAGCATACACAAAGCATTGTTCTCCCCTAACTTCAATAGTTGCACAAGCATGTCTGCACGGAATCCCATTCACTTGTCATTCCCTGCAACTGCATATTCTTTCAAGAATATCGACAACATGAGTTGAATCTTTGTCAATCACTTCGAATTTGATGTCGCTTGCACGATGGAGCCTAAGTGAACGACTTGCCTCATAAGTAGTCATCAGTTTTTTGTGTGGTCCAGGACATAACACATAAGAACCCTCCAGCTGAGACTCGTGTCTTTCATACATAAGTCTCATTATTTGGATTCGGATCTGATCAACCATTGCCGTGATCGGGAGGTGACGTGCATCTCGAATCTAATTGTTAAAGCTCTTTGCTAGGTTGTTCGTCACGATACCCCATCGTCTATCAGCAAAAAGAGAGTTGGCCACTCTGGATATGACTCGGCGAGGAAACTCCTCGAAAGTTCCATAACTCCAATAATCTTATTGATTTTAGTGTGGAATACATCAATTGTCATTCCATATGCCGCGGTTTTGAAGATAGATATATGATGTTTCTTGTTCACAAAAGGAAATTTAGTGAGGACCTGCATGTAAACAAAATGCACTGCAATCCTAAAAATATGAACTGTAATCACACCAATGACGAACTGTATTTCAACCAAAATGAACTGTAATGCACATTACTATGAACTGTAAAAAAAAAACAATATAAAGTGTGATGCACACTACGATGAAAACGAAAGTTATTTACATCCTTTTTGAAATTGTCCACAAGATGTCTTAAGCAATACGAGTGATGGGCACCAGGAAAATATTAAGGAATGACATTTAACAGCCCGCTATGACGATCGAAAAAGAATACATATCTTTGCCACACTCCCCCGTTAAGAGGCATCAAAACTTTTCCAAATTGATCGCAAAAGCATGCCCAATTCTCATTATTTTCCGCCCCAACAACCGCAAACGCAATGGGGAACATACCATTGTTTGTATCTAAGCCATTTGCACTCAAAAGACAACCACGATATTTGTGCTTGATGAATGTCCCGTCCATGAATACAGCAGGTCGGCAGCCTCTAACATAACCAACCAAAGACGCATGAAAGTTCACAAATAGGCGAATAAATTGCTTTGTCTCAGGATGGACCTCATATTCCGCAAAACTTTCCGGATTTGCTATCTTCAGATTTGTGCATTATATACGTAAATGATCGAAAGGGTATCTAGCCCTTCCATGAATCTCCTCCAAAGCATGCTCCTTGTCTCGCCACACAAGGTGATATTTCAGCTCAGCACCATATTTTTCTTGGACTTCATTTACAATAGTACATGGACGTGTGCTTGGTGTGTGATGTAACTTCCTCTTTATAAGATTCGACACCCATACAGCCTTACCTTGGGGATGCCCTCGGCTCTATAAGCCAATCTCATAGTTGTGATTGAGATTACACCTCCTGTTAACAAACTCTCCATCTCGCTTTGATTCGAATGCATAAACACGCCAATTGCAATTCGCATCAGTGCAAATAACAATAATTTTCTCGGTATTGTTTTTCACAAACTTGAAATTCCTTCGTATAGCAATGACATAATTTCTAAGAGTAGCACAAAACTCTTCGGCACTCGAAAAAACTTGACCCACACCTTGGATGCAATAACGTCATGCCTCCATGGAATTGCTCTCGAGGATTGGCGTCGTTACAACACCTAGACTTTCGTCAACCCCTGACCTGCAATCCACACCAGACCTGCACATAAACATGAACTCTATTTTAGATCATTATGAACTAAAAATTGTTTGACATGAACTACATATTGTTTAATGTGAACTACTTCATGTGAAATGTAAATAATTCATTGTGAACAACGGATTGTGAAATGTGAAATGCATATTGTAATTCACGAACTTACCTCGCATCTGTAGGGATGGACGAGCTTCTTGGAGGTGGAGTAGACCTCATACTTGCTTCCATTTCGATGACACCAACGTTAGCACACGCATAGACGTGAAACATATTTGCCACATCATTATCGTCGATGAGAGTTACGTGAGATTTAATCTGAGGTGCAAAGTATCTCAATACAACCAACATTGGATTTATTCGATCGCATTTGTTCATTAACTGCTCAAAAACATCCACAAGTGTCATCGACCTCCGAACGAAAATAGAGTAACAATCGCCATCAAATCTGCACAGAGCTATGAGCTCTACGTCGATCGGTGTTGGTGTATCATCCTGCGACAATTCTATTCTTTGGATCTGAATCATAAACAGATTTTTTAGTTCAAAAATGGATATCGATTTTTGACATCATCGAACAAAAATAGCAATCCTGTCTTTTTTAAACAAATTTTGACAAAAACGAAGTCTAATTATCTATATTCCTTCGTAACAGATAGTGAAATGTGAGATTGTTAGATGATGTCGTGGTGGTCGATATGGTTGCTTGCAAGAAATGAATGCAAATCAATAACGTGAAGGTGCAATGTAAGGACGGTCAAGTGAAATTCATGACAACGCTATATCAATGCAGACAAATTTAGTGAAAATCGATGAAAAATGTGGACGAATTTGATAAGAACCGAGATGGTGATGGTGGTTGAAGGATGGTGGGAGTGAGTGGTGGCGAACGAAATGATGACTGAAGAACAGAAAAGAGCAATAATGGACCCAACATGATTTGACAAGTGACATTAATGACATTTCTCACATTTTAGGAACTAAAATATATGTATTGTTTTGTTTGAATATCTAGATGAATTTTCAAACAAATTGAATGGTAGATTGTAGGTGAAAATTTCAATTAGGATTTTATACCAATTTGTCGATTTTTTAAAAGGTAATATGAAATTGTGAATTTTTGAAAGGATAATATAAAATTTCTAAATTTTAAAAGATAATATATCAAAAACTCATTATCCAATGAGAACTTCTTCCATTGCTGATCTTCCCCTCCCGTGAGAGCGCGCTCCACCACTCCTGCTCTCTCCAACACCTCACCCCGGTTCGCTTCTCCTTCGCCACCTCCAATGGCGGCAGCCACAATCGCAGTCCACCGCCACCACCACTGCCTCCTCCGCTTCTCCTCTATCACAGACCTACGGATCTTCACCACCACTCCTCCTCTTCCTCCTCCAATCAGGCGAAAAACTCGACTCCGTTTCTCCCTCACAGATTCATCCACCTCTTCCTCTCCTCCTCCTCCAGAGACATCGACACCGCCGCCGCCAACTGCAGAGTCGCGTGTTAACCTCGGGTTGTCCCTCTTCTCCAAAGGCCGGGTTCGTGATCCTTCTATTTCTCGATAATGCGGTGTTTTTGAAGTGTTAATGTAGCGGAGTGGGAGGGATGATGCTTGGGCATGGGAAGCGATGAATTGGATTGAATTCTTCCACTTATTTGGAAATACCGGAAGGATGTCGATTGAGATAATGGACATTATTTGGAAGTATTTGATACTACCTAAAAAGAGCCAAGTCCTGAACTAAAAGTGATATTATTTCTATCATGAAACAACACGATTTATATTATTAGCGCTGGATCGATCGTTGTTATTGATGTGGGGAAAAGAGGCAGTATGTGCGAGAATGTCGATATAGAAAGACAGAAGAGAATGTTGCAACAACGCAGGTTAAAACATGAGAGTGAAAAAGAATGGGGGTTTCATGGTGACATAACTAAGAGAGGTTAATTGCTTAGGGAGGGTGTTGAATTATCCTTGTTTGTCTCCTCTTTAATGTTCATCTTCTTCTTTGTTTGCTTTACATTCCATGTGATGTCCATGTATAAGTTGCCCCTTGATAATCTTGTTCGTTGTCTAATAAGTGGCATGAGTCGTATTGTCCTCATTGGAGTTTGTTTCTCTTCTATAAGAAGAGTCCTCATATATTATCAACAATGTAGTACATATTTGAAATGTAATCTGAAGTGTGTTGGTGTGCAGTGTGTGCATAAGTATTTGTCAAGTGTTCGTAAGATGGTATGATTGTGTTATTTGAGTCACATGAAATACTTCTTTTTTTTTTTCTTTTTTCTTTTTTTTTAGCATGGACATATATTGCTCAATTTATAGAGCTTGCTCTTCTGCCCTAACATTTTCATAACAACCAAGTGTAATGCACCTCAATAAGAGCCTTTGAAGCCAGAGTTTCATGTCGACAATTGTGAACAACTAAGAATAATTTATGGACAAGATTGCACAATCAAATCAAGAGATGAACTTGATATTGATAATTCAAGTTCGACGCTCTCCCTCAACAAAAAAACTCGATTATTTTATAATGCTTAATTTCGGTTTTTTATATTCCTCATCCAAGGAACATTTCTTATTTATTGGTGGCTTATGAACCGACTGCAGGGTTGGGGGTATCTATAAAAGAGCATGAAACTCGTGCATATTAACCGATATTTCGGAATATACCTGTCCTTTACCTTTATGTGCTCACACGTTCATGTTCTTATGACTTTCTTAACCAAGACTGCCTTCAAACTTTTATGATGGTTTACTTGTGTTTTTGGTAGGGAGATGTAAAATTTGGCATTGATGTAGCTTGTCATGATGGATCTTCCAGGTAAAAGAAGCTCTAGTCCAGTTTGACACAGCATTAACACTAAATCCTAACCCTATGGAAGCTCAAGCAGCTCTGTATAACAAAGCCTGTTGCCATGCTTTCAGGTAGGCTTTCCTAACCAGACTATTCCGGTTTCCATTCTGTATGCAATATCCTTTTTAACTTTATTTACGGTGGGGTTTGGGTGTGTGGTTGAAATTGCCATGAGGCAATATGGTGGAAGTTCTTGAAGCACAAATTTATGGTGCTTCGATACTTTATTTTGAAATGTTACTTCGGCTCGGGTTGACCGGAGGGAGTGGGGGACAAAATCGAACTATTATCTCCACATATTGCTCACATTCTTCTAGCCTGGCATGAGGAATAAGGTTAGTTTCCAATGCAAAGTAGAGAACTTGAGATTCCATGATTCAGAAAGAGTTATTACTTTAGTTAGCTTATTCAATTGTATTTCCTAGCTTTCTGGTATCTTCATTGAAGTATACCTCATATACTGCCTGTATACCATAGTAGCCTGCCAAGCTAGAAAATCATGGATTACCAAGTTTAATTAGTTTTTAGCTCTTTAAGTAGGTAGAATAAGCCACATGATATGTTTTTTCTGAGAAACCTTTTCTCTAGTCACTTCTGTATATTTGAGAGATGACTGTATAGATGTAACTCAATTTGCCATTTTGAGCTTACAAATTATACAGCTTCAGCAACAAACAACCAAAGCATGATGCACAATGAATTTAGGTGGTTAACCATAATATGTAGAGGTGGACCAGATTTATGTGTACTTGCTTATTAGAGTGTAGCAAGGAGGAGTGTGGTGCTTATCGGCTACCACTAAGGAAGTCAATGAGAACATCTTGCTTGAAATGTTAACATGGTATCAGACTATCAGAGTAGTGTGACTTATAATGGTCATGAGCTTGGTCCTGCTACCCCTAGTTGTGGTGCTTGTGTTTTCTGCTCTTGCTGCATCTTCTTGAGGGAGGAGGGGCCATGCATATGTTACGCCTCACCCATGTTGCTCTCATATCAGGATAATGTATTATTGTGTAGTTGTGTACAAGAGGCTTACCATCACATTCAATCTCTTACTACATGCATCTCGTGCTCATAAAAGTGCATGTTTCCATTTTGGCTAATTGCTCGTATATACTTTTGCTTTCTGAGGCAGGGGTGAAGAAGAGAAAGCTGCTGATTCCTTACGCACGGCGCTTAGAGAATATAACCTCAAGTTTGGTACTATCCTTAACGATCCAGACCTGGCCTCTTTCAGGGCTTCATCTGAGTTCAAAAAGTTGCAAGAAGAGGTATGATCTTTTATTTAAAAACCTCTTTTCTTAACTTCCCCTTTTCTCCGAAATTCGGAGTGGATAAAAGTCCTTGTTAGAAGACATGGGGCATATTCGGAGTGGTTTCTTTTATTTTTATTTTTATAACTCTTTGATTAGTTGAGAATCTCATCTTCTGTCTAGGCTAGGCTGGGTGGAGAGGATATAGGCTCCAGTTTTAGAAGAGATCTCAAACTTATCAGTGAAGTCCAAGCCCCATTTCGTGGAGTTCGGAGATTCTTTTATGTAGCGTTTACTGCAGCTGCTGGAATTTCAACTTTCTTTACGATCCCAAGACTCTTCCGTGCAATTAGTGGAGGGGACCATGCCCCTGATCTCTTGGAAACAACAGGAAATGCCACGATCAATATCGGAGGTAGACATGGAATCTTTATTTTCCATGTTATCTGCTTTCTTTACTTCTGAACCTACGGGTTTGGGGAGTAGAATTTGATATTGGTAGACGTTCAAGTGCAAGGAAAATAGGAAATGTATGTCTTTGTTGATGGAAGCTTGTTACTTGAAAGTGATTGATTGTTTGAATCGGTGAATTGCAGGTGTTATTGTTCTAGTGGCATTATTTCTGTGGGATAACAAGAAGGAGGAAGAGCAACTTGCACAGATCACTCGTGATGAGACTTTGTCAAGGTTGCCTTTGCGCCTGTCAACAAATCGGGTGGTTGAACTTGTTCAGCTCCGAGACACAGTTAGACCGGTCAGTATAGTTTTGCATATTTTTCTACCAAACCAAATAGATTTTAGATTTCGTGAAGATTTGTGCTGGCACCATTCAATCAACGAATGATGCACCTTAGTTCTCATATTATTAAACACTTTTTGCCTTGCTGAGTCAGAAAATGTCACTTGTATTTCAGAGGTTTCTGTTTATGCCTTCGTTGATGTCCTGTTGTTTGCATTAGAACATGCAAATTGGAAGTACCTGTCAGAGAATGAATGGTTCAGAAGAGAATGTGATATATCATTGATCAAGACATACTTTGTATATAGAGAATTGTCAAATACGAGATGAGAAAACACTACGAAAGGGGATTAAGTTATATAGGAAACAAAATATTGTTGGTAATCACTCTAAGGTAAGTAAAACAATAGCAATGATAATTATCTCGGATACAAATAGTCTAACACTCTCCCTCTAGTGGGATGGAGTTGGTACTTTTCATATCATGTTGATATTTGCTACACTTTTTGTGCAACTTATTTTTAGACTCCTTTTGAGCTCGTTATCTGATTCTCCGTGTGTAGGTTATTTTAGCTGGCAAGAAAGAAGTTGTTGCTTCAGCCATGCGAAAATGTGAAAGGTTCAGGAATGAACTTCTTCAAAGAGGTGTTCTTATAGTTCCTATCATATGGGATATTGAAGAGAAGGAACCTCTTCCTATCATAGTGAAGAAAAAAGGCTTCGGAATTGCTCAAAAGACAGCAAGACCTCTTCCTTCTACCGCGGTAAGACCTAAGGACTTATTGGTATACTATAGCCAATTTTATCCTTTTGAAATCTGATGATAATTGAATGCGCTGCAAATGTGAGGACTGGTACTTTAGAAACATGATAACTATAGCACTGAGATACTACTTGATATGAGTTGCTTTCGATATAACTTCCAACTCTCATCCCCTCGGGACGCATCACATGACCTTGCATTCAATTGTATGATGTGAAACCTGAAGACCATGTAATATCTTGTATCTTTCTGCTGTCAATAGTCTCCTTTCCTCCTTTCTCCTGCACTTTTTTGCTGAAACGTGAAAGCTTTTGCTGTCAGTGCTTAAGCTTTAAGTGATGCAATGCAGTGAGATAGGTGCTTGTACTGAGGAGTTTGCTGAGAGCACGTGAAGGGTTCACTTGAAGCACGTCGTCGCCGTCTACAGTCTCTTAGAAGTTAACACTTATTGGTTCCAAAATTCTTGATTTCTGCCTGGATCCCCTTATTCAAAAATGTTAAACCCATTATGAACGTTTGCATTGGAGTGCAAGAGTACAGGAGGCATAATAGTTGAATATATTTTCCATTTATTATCCTCTCTCGACTCTGGAGCCCTTTATTCAAAATGTTAAAACACTCTCCATCAAGTGTAGGAATGATTTTGGGCTGAACAGAATCAGATCCATTCTGTGCTGCATAGAATCAGTTGCTATGTTACTTGTGAGTTTTGATCTTGTGGTCTCCAAAACATGACCAAACACGGGTACCATTTTCATAACTACTTTGGCTTTTTCTCTAGCTCCTGGCTGTTCTTATGCCGTTTGGAATATAATATGTGCGGCATGGAATTTGCTATCCTCAGCCAACACTTGTGAGTTGCCTCCTGGCTTTTTCTTCGACGATCTTTTTGTAGGATGACTTTGAGAAGCGTACTCTGTCTGTCACTGCAAAAGCAAAACTGAAAGCTGAAATACGATTTAAAGCGGAGGCTGTGTCTCCTGAACAGTGGAAAAGGTAGGTTGGGATTCTATGATCTCTTCAATTTGTGTTGCTCTTCAATGATCAAAACAGAATAACGTGCCATTAACACTATTTACAACACCTGTGTTTCTTGTGTTTTCGAACTTCTTTTCTTGAAGGTGGATTAAGGATCAGCAGAAATCTGAGGGAGTACCTCCTGGTGAGGATGTGTACATCATATTGCGTCTGGATGGCCGAGTGCGTAGATCTGGCAAGGTATGTATCTAATTATTCATGGAAGTTGCGGTCATCAGAAAATTGTTTTTTCCTTGTTGGCATTGGATATGTGAATTTTGAACTTTTGACTGCATTTGTATGACAATAATTTCAATTGTTTTGATTCGGTATCGTAAAAGAGATGAGCTAAATTCGTTGGTCAGACACTCATCTCATAAGCGACTGGTCACGTTATGTTCTTGGAGGACTCGACTGCATTTGTATGACAATAATTTCAATCGTTTTGATTCGGTATCCTAAAAGAGATGAGCTAAATTTGTTGGTCAGACACTCCTGTCATAAGCGATTGGTCACGTTATGTTGTTGGAGGACTTGGTCTTGCCAGTATCCTATGTGTAAGTTCTGAGAGCCGACCAGAATCAAAATCCTAATATGGCAAATGCTATCAGTAGTTTCATTGAATGTGCTTGTAAAAATCATAAAGCACAACCTATTTTTGGATCATGAATTGTGAATGAGTAAGCATCGTTGTTTACAAATCTTTTGTTTATTTGGTCAACTAGATAAGAAATGGAGTGATGTAGAAGAGCAAAAAAGAAAAGAAGTAAAAAATAAATGGAATATATTAGGGCTTGGTGACTTCCTTGTCATGCTTTTGCATCTCTTCAAATTAAAACAGCCTTGATCTTGGTCAGTTGCAACCTCTGTATTACAAAGTTTTTCGTAATTTATGCAAGTTGGACATAATCTTTTTTCAAGATCCTGTGAAATTTTTTTCCCCACACTTTTATGTATCCTGTTCTTTAAGTTCGATATTTTCTATACTCTATTAATAGCGTTGCACATTTCTATAACATGAACCCAGTTTTATTTGGTCATCATTTTCTCAACATTTTAGACAAACCTCTATTTATGATGCATAGTTTGTTTCGTTTAGCTCGGGTTGAATCTTCTTAGCACTTCCCAAGTTGAAGTTAATAGATTAGTCCCCCTCTTTCAATGTTTATTTCTTGTTCTCTTAATCTTGACCAATCATGCTATTTGATTCAGGGGATGCCCGATTGGTCGCAAATAGTGAAGGAGATTCCGGAAATGGACACATTGTTAAGCAAGCTCGAGAGATGAATTTCATTTTATTTATTTTTTTCGATGTTCTTTTCATGGAAAGTGTTGCGGGCAAATCAATATGATGATATACCCGTGCTTTTTGTGTTTGTTGTGCCGAAGATATTCACATCATGTCCGTGACATACCTGTATGAATTGGTTCAAAATCCATAGTCAGGTCTGTGTCGATGAAACTGTCTTTTCCATTAAGTTATCATATTTCATGGGAAATGATATTTCCAAGAGGAGTTTTGATATATCTATGGTTACACATTCATGTAACTTTTTTACAATTAACATATCCCTCTCCCCCATGAAGCGTAACAGGCCTACACCTATAAAATCCATCTTGAAAATGGTGTTTCTCTATTTTATTCCATTAATTATGGATGTAACCGTCACTAAAAGGAACTATTGGTGTCATGTTTGTCTCAATAAAAACAACAATAATCTAGATAATCTCATTGATTAACAAAATCTGAAAAGAACATAATATATGTAATCTCGCATCGATTACTTTGCAATAAAAGGTCTGTTTGATGCCCTCATCAGTAAACATACGACACAAAACAAATAATATCAGATCTAATCAAGAAAAATAGCATGAAAATGAAACAAAAACAAAATGTAAATCATCTATAAATTTTGTTTTTCTTTCTCATTTATATAGTGATGATAGGGATCTTTTTTAATTACCAAATAATTTGTTTTTAAATTTTAAAAATCAAACTTTCCTATTTTATCCTTTACCCTACCTATTTATTTTAAAACACAACCCTAATCAATCTCCAAACATCGCAGCCGATCACCCACCTTCCAACTCCACCATCGTCATCCACTTCCATCACCATCACCATCATCGTCAACCACCTCCAACATCACCATCGTCATCCACCGCCATCGCCATCGTTATGAATGAATCTGTGACTCCCAAACCGATTGAGAAGACTCGGAGTTCAGTTCATCCCAAACCATTAGCTTCAAGGTCGAGTTCAAATTCAAATACTGTTTCAAGTTCAAGTTCCAAACCAATCGAGAAGAATCGGAATCAAGTTTATCCTAAGCCAGCATCATTAGCTTCCAGGTCGAGTTCAAGTCCAAGCGCAAATTCAAGTTTTAAGTTCAAGTAATATTTTAAGTTGAGCTCATGTTCAAGCTCTCTAAATGTGCGTATGAAGAAGCAAATATAAGCGCTTGTGTTAGGCAGCCAAGGTAGTTTTGTAGGCAAATCCAAGATCATCATACAGAAAGATCTACAATACCAAACATAGATTGAAAAATAATGATTTATGTATCTGGATCATTATGATGCACAACGAAAATTAACCATGACGAATACGTAATTGGATTGATTAGATCTGTAAATTTGAATTACAAACACTTTCCTAATTCCCTTTTACGGTCGGTGTGGATAAATAGGAAAGGTAACCTGGTTGATATATATAGAGATGCAGCAATTATTGGACCTATTTATCACGGATCAATAAATATCTCTCCAACCTATACTTATCGGTCCCATATTAGAGTAAATAAAAACAAATATGTCTCAATTGATAGACCAACTAACTAACCCATTTAGGTTTATTAATTGTCAAAAATAAAACAAAACCAAAATTTTAGAAAACAACTTCAGTTTTTGAAATGAACCCAAAAAATGGGATAATTAACTATTTTGAAAAGATTAGGCGCCAATAATAAAACCATTGATATAAAGACGCTTTTCTAAGTCAATTCGATCCCATAGAGCCTCAAGTTCAGGATCATGACGGAAATTATATCTTTCTTGTTGCGACACTTAACCTTCTATAGTCACAAAACTTAAACTCTACTGACATGAATTTTAATATGATAGTGTGACGAATATATAATATTCAAGAAAAAACTTTATGTATCATCCTCTTGTCGGTCACACAATTTTTTCCTTTATGTACCAACGTACGATTGGGAAAATCACTTGATTATAACAAACCAAGTCATATGTCTTGACTTATATATCACGCGTGATATACTTTATGTGTCTCAAGACATATATTAAGGCTCAATTTATTACCCCAAACCTTCGCTCAAGATTGACACTATCTTGAAACTTTGATAACATGAATTCATACATAAAACACCAATGTGTTCTTGTAATGATAAATTGCGTCCAGTTTATTTGACTCCATCGGAATAAATATAAATAGCACAATAGAGCCTCAAATGCTCTCACTGAACAAATAGATAAGTACCAAATATCCATGTTGGAACTACATGTCATAAAAATCACATGGACAAAGGTCTTAAAACAATGGTGAGACTACCTTATCATTTGTTCCACACACTCTATTGTAACATAGACTCTTTTGATACTAAATTATTAATAAACAACATAGAAATTAATATCACAATGCATATGAATAAGTCCATATAAGTCAACAACACAAAACAAGTTCGTCGATAGAAGGATATAATATGAAATAGCATGCTACATACATAACAGCATAGTCGAGAGAATAATTATTTCTATTTCTCAAAATGAGATATTATCCTGCCTGTGAAAAGAACATCCTTATTTTTCAAACTCCGAGAGAGTCGAAACGTATAGAATCCACCAACTACAAGTCGTTAAATTCATGGACTCATCTTCTAGAAACACAGCGTTGCAATATACAACCCATATAGTAAACTAGGATAGTAAAATCTGCTCCCACTGATGACACAGAACATGTGCTCCCACTTGATCATGAAGAGCAGACATGAAATAGAGACACCTTATGATGATTCATGATCATCTTCCAAGACAATAAGTAGAATTAATTTCTCTGAGTATATAGCAAGAATTGATTTTACATACTTGCACTATTAATAGTGAAAAGAGTTAATACCAGCATAACCAAACAAACTTCTTTGGATAATATGCTTGACACATAATGTAAAACTCCCAACTATATGCTTAATAAAATCATAATTATGCTTTAATTTTCAAAACATATAATTACACATATAAAAGATCCCAAAATTTATCACACAAATACCTTTCGACTGAATGTATACACAAATTAAAATATTTTCATAATTAAGCACTTCCACTATAATAGTGAAGCAAATCCTTCCCGTCATTCCTTGATTTATAAAGCATAAGAACTTCCAAAGGAAACATTTGTTGTTGATAAAAGATAAGATAACATCATTTTAAATGACACCATGTAAGTAATCAACGTATACTCGAAAAGGATATGAGTATACATTCAAGAGATCACAGGCATCATCATGCAAACACCTTTGAGTAGAATGCATGATATATAGTTGTTAATCTCTAAATATATTAGTGAATCTGAGAATTAAACCAATCATAAATGATCTATCACCTTTGGATGTATAGATCTCAACGACGGTTATCTCTCAACCATATGTTAATCATGTCAAACCCTCCTACTTTTAACACATAATCACCTCCTTTGAGAGTATGATCAAGCATTAAACAAGAGGCAATCTGTAACCTTATGAGATATATTTCAGAAATACAAATAAGAAGGTCCCTTTTGGGGACTACAACTCAAACCTAAAATATCTCCAAGATAATCACTTTAAGTTACTCGCATAACCGAATTGCGGATTAACAGGAAAAACATGATGGGGTATATCAAGTATCAAACCACCCATGTTAATAATGTCGTTTCTTTGTAAATGCAAATATTGCATAATGAATATTCACTGACCTTTATACCTTAATGCGTCATCCAAAGTTGGATCTAGACATGCTCGTCTAACGATGCAAGGTCATGGGCTCAATCCAAATATTCATAAAATGAAACGGCCCAAAATAAACTGCATAGGATTATCCTTATAGCTCATTTGGAAATGAGAGCATAACACAAAAATGTTAAATAAGATATAAGAACAGAATAATTAGTTCCTTAAGGGTGGAAATCTATATATACATGTAGTTGATCCACTCTGGAACCGGTTCGTGACCTAAAAGTGACCCATTGGAGGGACGAATGGCTCAACCACAATACTCAGTACGAGGTCATATGAGGTCATTGCTCGATTAAGCCCAAATCGACATCATATAATGATGAACAACCATATCTGCGTGAAGCTAAACCGAGTATTTTAATTATCTCTACATGTAATATATTACTGGAATTGTGCTCCTTGAAAGACTTGTTTTTTAATTGGTTCAATAACCAAACCAAGTCTCATGATGTACATCTAAGTGTTATCCAAAAAACATAGACGGATGTACACCTATTTGCTTATTAGGTGGATGCTCTGCATGGCGCTTAGTAAATTTCTAAACAAAACATCCAATAAGCAAGAAAACAGCCAGTCCAAATCAGGAAAACCTAACCACCATGAGGCGCAACGAAAATACAGAACATGGACTAGTCTGCTCTTACCCAAGCTTGCTCATACATGGTCAATATTCCAAGTCCAAACTTGAAAGGACCAATTTATCAAAAACTATAAAGCGGAGCTTGAAAAAACATGATAAATTAAAATTTAAGCTCAAAGATATATTATAGCTTTGCTTAGAAGGCCAAAATTTCTCATGGGTAGATCGCACAAAAGGTTTAAAAACAACCTGAACTGACTAGTACATATAAAATTGTACACCTCATGAGATAAATATGGCCCATCAAAAGCATCATCTTCAACCTCACACATCAACGACCTCCGTGCAGAGAAAATAATGGCTCCCAAACTGAACAGAACATGGACAATGCCACAACAATGGCGTAGCTGATAATCTACAACTTTATGTAACTTCCTAAGTCAGCATCCGCTTCAGATTGTGGGTTAATCGATCTCGATTTCATGTTAAAAGATAATAAGAATCCTTTGAAAACTTAAATTTTGAGATAACCTATTTTCAATAGTTTAGCTCCAGGTTAATTCTCAAAACAGAAAAATCAAAAACGAGAAAGACTCATTCAACAGATTAAATCTGAAAATGATCAAATGAGATACAATATCCCTAATTTTCCGATCTGGAATAGGTGCAGATTGCCATACACTCTTATGGGTTTTGGATAACAGCATATATTGGGATTATATAACCCGTAAATTTAAAAAACCAAAACGATAAACCGCATAAACATGAACAGAAACGATCCATTCATATTCCCAAATATCAATATCCAGCAATATTGATGCGAGAAGTAGAAGAACCTGAACAAGATCTGATTGTATAATTGTTTCCACAATTATGATTTTAAGTCATGAAACAGTCCATCATCATGAGTAGAAAACAACAAGATCAAAACCATGAGAAAGAATCAACTGCAGATTTGTTTCCTAAATGCCCAAAGAATTGATTATTCTAAATCTATATAGGCAAATCCAATTCCAGGATCATCATAAATAGATCTAAAATATCAAACATAGGTTAAAAAACAATGATACGCGTACCTTGATCGTCATGATACGCAACGAAAATTAACCATGACAAACACGCAATTGGATTGATTAGATCTGTAAATCTATATCACTAACAAACAACGTCAACAGGCTCCACTTTCCTAATTCCCATGACGGTCGGTGTAGATGAACCACCATGTTAATGAGTGTGAAAACACTCATAATTTTTCCTAATTTAACTTGTTGTCTTGTATTAGTTTCTTACTAGTTTAGTGTCATTTTTCGATAGTTTTATACTCGTGGATGCGATACTTTTTTTTTTTTTTACATGCTTTTGATATAGGATGGCGATTATATGAGGTTTTGAGCCTAAGGAACGAGTTTTGACGCATATGGAGTGATATGGAACGATAAAGCTTGGATTTTTACGCAAAACAATGTTTAACGGATGTTATAAGTTGTTTTCATGGCTAATACGGGTTATGGAGTGTTGTCTGATGTTTTGTAGAAACTTCACGGGGTGTGAAATATTGTTCATGGTCCGTTACTGTCACGTTGTAGTAAGGAATAGGAGTTTAGCTGTTTCACGGGACGTAATACCCATGTTACGGGCCGTTAGCCTTAATTCGAGAGCAACTCTATTCAGTGCTCTTTTTATCACGGACCGTGAAGAACCTGTAACGGGCCATGAAGACTCATCAATCAAAAGTTAATCAACACTGGAAGCATTCGTACGGGCTGTGAAGGACCTGTCACGGGCCGTGATGATTTATTTTCTGCGAAATTTATTCAAAAATCATATCTTTTTCTTAGATTATTTTTTAGGCCAATAAATATCACATGTAACTTCGTTATTTTTTACAGACCGAGACCTAGTTTTCATCAATTTTTCTCTCTTAACTCTCTAGGTAAGGTTTGAAACGTTTGTTGGAGATTTGTTATTTCTTATTCGGATTGTAAGTTTGGATCTTTCATTTTCAATTGCACGGAGAAGCTTTCTTCATCTCTCAATTCTCCTATTGTCGATGAATATGTCTTCAATTATGTCTTTGATTTTGATTGATATCATGTGTAGTGAGTAGATCACTGTAGAAAGGCCATGTAACGGATCTCGATTATTACAAAGGATTATGAGATATTGAACTGTGCTTATTTGTCAATATCATGTTGAATGTTTATGTGAATGAAATTAAATCCCAATTTTTATGCATGATCCTTTATAAATTGATCACCTAGATAGGTTTCATGTTTAAAGTAGTTAATTCGATTGATTCTCTATTCAATTAAGTACAAGTAGCAACTAATGAGGCCAGAATTATGCGCTTTTATTCTAACTTTGTTAGACATTCACATGTTTCAGATTGAATATCATCGAAGCTTTTTTCTTAGATTTGATCTAAGAAGACGAAATCTTTTTATACTTAATGCGACTCGTTTTGATGTCAATCATATTCTCATGTTTAAACCAAGTTACAAGTTAGAGTTGATTGTCATGCTCTCATGAAATTAACTATAATAAATAAAAAGGGAGTGAACTCTTTTCATGTTTTTCATTCAATTATACATATGATTGATCAATGATTAATCCTTTAACAATATCGAGTGATGTTGCATGTGTCCTTACTAGTTTCATCATATCGTTACATCAAACTTACAACACTCATAGTTTTTCTGTTTGCCTAGTTTAGTTTAATAATAGTTAGTTAGTTTTCATAATTAATTTAAAGAACCCCCATAAATTTACATAAGTACAGCCACGATAAAAATAATTACATTTATCTCGAATAAAATTACATTACGATGTAGGTCCTTGTGGGAACGATCCTTGCTGATCCTCTATATTTAATATATATTATTAGGAATTGAACAAGTTATTAATTTGACGTGATTAACGCCAACATCACATGTATAGCACAATTATGGTTAGGAAAGATGACCTAATTGATATATACAGAGATGTAGCAATTATTGGACCTATTTATCAACGAACAACAAATATCTACCCAATCCACACTAACCGACCCCATATTAGACTAAATAAGAACAAATATATCTCAATTGATAGACCAACTAACTAACCCATTTAATTTAACAGCAGTTAATATAACCCACATATGAAGATTTATTGAGATAAATTTTACAAGTTCTGCATTAGATTCCTGGATATCTAGGCTGAGTAATAGTAGCGAATGGGGTGTCGGGTTTCCGACGATCGAGGTAATTTGTTGTTGATTTTGGATAAAGGTTGGTGATGTTCAAGGTTTTTGATATTGATGTAATCTGAAATGTTGCCAGTGATGATGAAAGGGTGAGGAAAGGAGATGCACTGTTTTGTGCGGACTGTTATGTATGAGAACTGTTTTGTTGGTGCACTGTTTTGGACGGCCTGGATTGATGAGTTGTTCAGCATGTGCGGATGCACTGTTATTCATGAACTTTTTTGTAGGAACACTGTTTCGTACCGGCTTTGGGTTTTGGACAGGCTGTTTAGTAGGACCATTGTTTCGTACGGGCACTGTTGTGCGAACGCATTGTTTGTTCTGGCATCGGTGACAGCGCTTGCATCGAGGAGTGACAGCGACGACGTTGACAGGAGGTCGAAGAATTAGGGTTAAGATTATAGTTAAAATCTATGATATAGTTATTGTTATAAATTATTTTCTTATTTTGATTGAGAATAAATAAGATCATAATTTAAATTTATGAATTAATTTATAATAAAAAAAATTTCACTATGATCAATTGATAATTAATAAAATAAAAAACAATCAATTGTAATTCTCTCGAGAACAAATAACTAGAATGAATGCTGAAGCAAAAGTAAGAACTAATGAAGAATTCTACATGAGAGTTGAATCAATAAATATATAAATGAGTTTGATGAATATGTGACATGGCACATACAAAGATGTGACAAGTATGATCTAACGATTCCGATTTTAAGTTGGTGAATTACTTGATTTTTATTTATTGGCCTTCCTTTTATTTTTTTTCATACAAATCTTAAAAAACATCAAATTCTAATCCACACTGTTGTGTGTGACATGTTACACATCCGTTTTTTTCTATATAAATAAACTAATTAAAATAATAAATCTAATCTAATATATATCGTATTATCCAGTCAAGACAAACGATATGTTAGGATATTATTGTCATTATAAAAAAATATTAATTAAAAAGATTAAAATCAATTAAATAAAATCTAATCCAACATATATCTTAACCTATCAAAATTAAAACAACATCCCGATTCCTTCTCTCATCAACCACTGTAAACTGAATTTTATTAAATCTAATATATATCAAAATTTAATCACTATGAGTCTACATTGTTAAATTCTCATAAAAAATAAAAATAAAAATCATATCTAAATCTAATAACCATGATTCTATTTTTTTAATAAATCGTTAGGTCTTTAACTTATCCCAACTAAATATAAACTTTAGGAAAATTTATCTAAAACTACAAAGAGATGAAAAAAATACCAAACGAATACAAACAGAATCTTAATTCCAAAAACATACAATTGGAACCCAAACCCCACGGACACAACTCCCACCTGTCAAAACCCATGACACTCTCTATTCCGTTTCATCTTCTCCTTCGCACGCTCTAGGAATTGATTCTACCTGAAAATTTCAAGTTTTATTTGCCAATTTCGACCTCTTAATCACGATATAAAAAATTTCACCGGATAATTTCGACAATAATTTATTGCGAATTTTCTGCGAATTCAATTTGGTGTGAGGCGCTCTGCAAATTTGTTGTGACAACAATTTCAAAAGATATGATTTTAACTACCAATTTGATGATTTGATAAAATAACTTACCATGGGCGCTCTGATTAATGATTTCATGAATGGAGTTTCGTTCGAATCATTTTCTCTAAGATTTTTAAGTGCATGCAATGCATTCAACAAATTAATGTTTTTTTTATCAAAAAGGTATGATTATAAATAAAAATAAACTTGTAAAACCTAAAAACATGAACAAAATGTCAAATCTTGTATGGTTGTGATATATTACTATTTGTTAGGGTTTGAAACATAAATTCACACCGCTAAACAATTATCAGGCGCTCTGTTTGAAATTAAACACACTCTGTTTAAAAATGAACAAGGACTCTGTATATTTTTAACAGAACGCCTATTTAATTTCAAATAGAGCGTCTATTAAAAAATAAACAAAACACCTGTATAAATTTAAACAGGGGCTCTAGGTAATTTCAAATGGCGCTCTGAATTATACAGGCACTCCGTTTATAAACTTGACATTATCATTAAATGTGCAACATGAACAATGACAGGACAATACTGGAGTAATTTAGGAGTCTTAGTGAAAATTCTCATATGTCCAAAAATGGGGATGACAGTTACGGATAAAGACCCCCTTTTGGATCTCATAGAGGCGATTCTCAAAGAAAGGATAACGATTGGAAATTCGAGGAAAAGCGATCTTTGCATACATCATATTGTGACTGGTTACAAAAGAATGAAAAGATCCTTCACCTTAGACGACCATATATTCACTATCAACGAAATGGACATGAAACTGATTTTTGGAATAATTGATGGCAATATGAACACGGATCAGGGCAGGTTGATGGAAACAATCAATGACTCTGAATTCTTGGACAAGCTTTTTAAGGATCGAAAAACGGGAAGTAGAGCACAGAGGAAATTGACAACAAGAAAAATCAAAGATGCTTTGATTGAAGTTTCACAAAAAACATAAATGTCACATTACGAGGACACAACACGACTCCTGCTGCTCTATATGTTGAATACACGGTTTGTGAGCACGTCCAAGACTTCGTTGAATTGGAGTTAGGGGTGAGAATTCGGTAAAAATCGAATTTTTTTTCAGTTTCGGTTTATCGAATTAAATTTGGCTTTTCGAAAATGAGATACCAAAACCAAACGAATTAAGCTCTGTAATTCGGTTTCGATTATTTATTAAATTTTTTAAAGATTTAATATTTTCTTTTAAAAATATGAAAAAGAGTATATGAATATTAAATAAAAAAAATTTTCATAAATGCATTAAATAGGGTATAACGAATTTTTTATACACTTAATATACATTTTTAATAATTATATCACTATAAAAAAAGATATAAAGATAGAATTAAAATTAAATTAAAAAATAAATTCATATATTTTCGGTTAATTCGGTTTATCGAATTTTTTAAAAATCCAAAAACGAAACCGAAACCAAATTTAAAGGAAAAACCAAATTATCGAAAATCGAATTACTGAAAACCGAATCAACTGAACCAAATACAATTTTCGATTCGATTCATATAAGTAATTCGGTTTTCAGGTTTTTTTCCTCACCCCTAACTGGAGCTACTGCAATTTCGTGGCCGACATGAAAAAAAATACGTGATTACAAGTGGACGTCTCACTTTTTCCAAAAATTGATTGGATCATTGGAGGATAACTGCTCCATTCCGGAAAAAATGACAGGATACACAATGCTAATCCCTGTAAGTATTTCAACGATACAAACTGATTTTTTGCAGTCATTCTTTCTGGCACTCTGTGTTTCCAGTAAGCCTTTTGTATTGTAGATAAAATATAATCAATTAAATAATGATGTTTAATTGTTTTAATTATGAGTACTGCTATCTGGAAAGGACTCAATTAAATAATCGCTCCGTATTTAAAACACAAGTGCTCTGGCGCTCTCTATTTAATACATAGACGCTCTGGCGCTCTCTATTTAATACACAGGCGCTCTACTTTGTAGATTGACATATAATCAATTAAATAATGATTGTTAATTCTTTTAATTTTTAATACTGATATCTGGAAAGGACCGAAGTCATACAATCATCACCACATGTTTATAAATGTTGCAGCATGCCAAGATGTGCAAAGTGGAATCTCAGAGATATGCCAAAAGACATAGATGCCTCCTTAAAAAAATTCGATGTGAAGAAGGTAAATAAAATATTTAAAATTTATCATAAATGTCTGAAATAATACAATTAAATAATATGGTCTTAAATTATTTTCGATAATTTTTTACCAATTACGTCCAACCGAAATGAAAAAGACTTTGTACGGCATGCCACCAGAAGACGATCAAGCAGATGACTCAAGGGCCCAATGTGGCTGATTTTAAGTTCAGGATAAGGAGCTGTCATTTAAATTCAACTGAGACAACAGAGAGCGATAAAGAAATACAAGAAAAAGATTAAGAAGTTACCTTTGATGAAAAAGTCGGAGGAGAGGATTAAAGAAGAAAGAATGTTTTCTATTTCAAAAAAGAAAAATTCACTAAGAATGAATGGGAGTTAGCACTCAATTTCGTTGGGATGATCCGATCGAATCCAATTCAATTGTTTACT
>JAOVYX010016661.1:0-53447 GCA_035668315.1 Drosera spatulata
TTTAAATATTATATAAAAAATTTATAAAAAAAAGAAAAAAAAGGGATGCGCCCACGGGGGAGATGAGTTCTGGGATTAGCGATTTTCATAATATTAACTCCAGCTTGAAAAAGAGGACCCGCCGTGTTAATGGTGTCTTATCAGAAGATTTCCAAGAAACAGAACAGATGCTTTACTCAACCTCAACTTGATAAGTAATGATTTTATTATTATTTATTTATTTATTCTTTTTGCAATGATGGCATGATAGAAGCGTAAGAGAATCCAAGATGTGTGCAAGCTTACTTGACAAAGAGCCTCAAGTTAGGAATGTCATGGCCATAGATGCTGCTCTTTTTCTTCACTTGCAACAAACCCACAAAGCCACCATCACTGACCTCTTCAATGGACACCAAACGATACCCTTTGCCAATCTTTGCAGGGGCTGGTTTGGTGCCAGATGAAGCTGATGAAGCTGCAACTGTGAATAGAAGAACAAAGCACAAAAGTGATGAAAAAAGAGGTGACATTTTCACAGTGAGGATGACAGGAAGAGAATGTGGAGTGAATGAGAGGCCCTTTGAGGCCTCTTTGTGCTTGGCTCACTGTGTTGAGCTTTGGCTTAGCTTTTGGTTCTCATTTTGGGTATTAATAGAAACAATAATGGAAGCCAAAAGGGCAATGAGGGTGAAATGTGAATGATTTTGTCACTGCCTTTGTTGATTGAATCGCTTCACTTTGTTTTCTCTTTAATCTCACTTGAACTTGCTTGTATCTAACTATCTATATATACTTATGATGTACATTATACATGTAAGTTAAGTGGTTTCATTGTAAACGGTATCACTAATATTGATTAAAGAGTTGAAAGTTTTAACCTTCATACAGGCATATTAAGATAATACTGAATTATTATTCTTGGATTCTTGGATAATATAGATTATGATATAAAATGTGCATATCAAGGGGTTTATAAGTTAAGACAATTAGACAAAAAGGACTAGATATGGAACATGTGAGCATATACGAGACGACAACATTTGTGCATGTGATAGATGATGGACAGAAAACTTTGATTTGCAAGAGGATAAGCCATGTGCGATTTTTTCAAACTTGTAGTTTAATCATTTAGATAACTTTATTTTAGTGACCACAGGATGCATTGGATGCAGTTGAAAAATGTGTGTCCTGATTACAACTATTGCTAACGTACAATATATTCACATAAAGTTGTTTTTGCTTTCTAGTGATTGAATTGTAAGCCTTAGACAAACACTGTCCTTTTACAACTCATATACTGCCTTGCCTATAAACAGATTATATCAAGAGCCCATTTTTAGGATATTGTGACAACTGGTGTTTTAAACTTTACAAGAATCAACAACATAAACGCAAGTGGTGGGAATGAACCCGTGATAACACATGTTTTGAAGTGCACACACCTCTCCAAAAGCATGACTTGTGCTAATTCTTTATACATGTGTATAAAAGTATAGCATGGTACTCACATCTAATAAAGTATGATCTATCCTATTAGCTAGCACCAGGAAAATCCTTTGAGGAATGTAAATCTTCATTCCTCCGAGCTTCGCAAAAGGTGCTGTATACAAGACACAGAATCAAAGACGATAGTGAGCTTGGGATAAGTGTGGACAGTCGTGAACCAAAGAGAAACAACCCTTTTTAGATAAAATAAATGAAAATCGATCCTAAGTTTTCTCATACACTGTTAATCAATTCTCACAAAAATACAAGATTTTTTTACCATTCAGACACTGGGTGTATTAATCTTGTAATGTTTTTCGTGAGGAATCACCGGCGATCTCCGCCAATTAGAGGCGATCACCGTCCGCCCCCGCCGCCTCATATAAATAAGAGCATCGGATAATAAATTTGTCTCCTCCGTCACGGGAAATTGAACAGAACGGAACGGAGTACTTACATTGGACACGAGAAAGGCGTGACGTCGTCGGTCGCGGTTTTCATCGGTCCCATAAAGCGAGTAAATCCCCAAAACACGCCGCATCGATCGATGATGTGCTGCCCCCATTCCGATTCAGAATAACTTCCACCATTTTTTTTTGGCGCATTATCATATTCTTTCTAGTCACTTGGATCATATGTAAACCAGAAACTGCAGTTTTGAGTTTATCGTGTCTAGCAGAATTAATATATCCGTGTTTTTGATAGAAAAGATGGGACACCTTGAATTCGACTTCTGGGAAGAGGAGAGTGATCAATTAGAATGGTGAACCCACATAATCTAACTAGGTCTTGTTTCTTGGTTTTGGTTTAATTGTGTATGAATTAACCATCAGGGGTGTGTGTCGCGAGGATAACATTAAACGGGTTAATTAATTTTGGGATATTAATTTTGAAATTATTGATCTTGGTATTATTCACTGCGTTGGAGTGGGATAAATGGCGTCAACCCCCTCTCCCACTGCTTTGTTTCTTATATGTGAGATTAAGTTATTTAGGAAGATTATTTATCTTCTTTTTAAAAATCTCAAAAAATCCAAACAAATATAGAATAAGAAGTTAAATGTAACTATTAGTCATATTCCTTCCATTTATTCCTCAAAAACAACACCCTTACGTTCATGGTATTATCCTGTGTCTCATATGAACTTAAAAGACACTTCATTCGTCCTATATTAATTACAACATAAATTTTGGATACATATATTTATATGAAGGTTAGAGTTTGGGTGTATTTTCATTTTTGTCTTTTGATTTTGTGAGTGGGTTATGAGATAGAGAAAAATAAAGATGAAAAATGATAGTGTAATTAAGTGATGTGATATAAAATAAATGTAGGAGTATTATGACAATTTTGCTCAAAAACCTTTCCATTTTAGATATCGTTGTACTCCTTTCTTCTCATTAAAATCGTAACGTTATATCATCATTTTATTATTCAACAAGTATTTTTAGAAGTTTTGTTTTTGTCTCAAATAAGAAAATTATAACATTGATCAAAACTTGTAATACATAGCTCAAATTATCAGCAATGTTTCACGATAATTTGATATAAAACAATGTTTGATTATTACGGACGATTCATAACAAGAATAATTTTATTGCTGACATAAGACATCACTGTTTGCAATTTCAATAAAACGAAGAGAATAATTTCTAAAGACGGACAAATTAAAAAATGGTTCTAATTTTTTCGGAGGGATAAAGTACCAACGATGTTGATAAGTCATGTCCATGACGTAAGTTTGTTAACAATATTCATCGGTTCCAACTTCCAGGTGAAAGTTTGTCCGATCGACCAATAATCTCATTAACTAAACTATGTGTCATAATTGTTTGCACAAGATTCAGTAGGTTTCCTCTTTGTCACCTCTGGCTCTGAATCGTGCTATTTGATGAAAAGAACTCCAACTTCGATAAATTGCAGAGCTTACAGAACAACCACCCTGCCACCGTGCCGCCGATAAATTGATTTTGGCCCATCCCGTCTCCTCAGTCCACGACTCCACGCCATTCCCGTTCAAGGATTCCCATGATACTCTCTCCGTCTTCAATAAATTACTATCGTCTCATGATAAACATTGTGGGAAGTATCATGTGTATCTTCGGAAATGTACACATTATTATTTCATTGATATTTGATTGACTGAAAAAAAAAATATGATTAAAAAAATCAATAATAAATTAATTTATCAATCAAAATATCATAATTATGAAGGCTGTATATCCTTGAAAGTGTACTAATAATTTTACAAAACATAACTGTTTAATTTAACACGTGAATTTATGTATGTGTGAATTTATTTATGTGTGAATTTATCAGTAACAACATACTTTCCATTGAAGTTGTGTGAGAAAAAGGAATGTGAAAAAAAAAATGAAGAAAAAAATAATAGAATAAGTTGATGTAATATAAAATAAAAATAAGTGTGTTTTGATAGTTTTATAAAAAAAAATTCAAATAAAAAAGTGCTGTATTCTTCATGGGACATCCAAATTAATCAAGTGTTATATTTTTCATGGAACAAAAAAACTAACAAGACTTTGACTTGACACGAAAATAATATTACTAATTGTGTTGATTTTATGTTTTTGGGGGTTTATGACATATTAGTCCTTGAAATCTATATAAATTTCGAGGAGTTCTTAAAATCTTCACAATATCAATCAAGTCCCCCAAATGTTAATTTATGGACAAAATAATCCATCCATTTAAAAATTATTAAATCTAATGGGATATATATTTTCAATTAAAAAACAATTTGCATGTCAGTTCAAAGCGAAGGATCAACAAAATACGCAATATTCAATTGAAAATCAAAATCATTTTATTCATTATATATATTTTTATTCAATTTTTATAGTTATATTTAATAGTTTTCTATATTGATGGACTGTTGCTCTATAAATAGATATTTAAAGGACTTGATTAGAATCAATAAAAGGTTTTATATTAGGTTAGACTTAATGTTTTTTTAATGGATAGATTATTTTATCCATAAATTAACATTTGGATGACTTGAAATATCAAAATTTGAGAGATTTTTTGAAATTTATAAGGATTTAAGGGATTAATATGTCAAAAACTCATGTTTTTTTTTATCTCCTTGTACTTGTGAGTATAATGAGAGAATATGAGTGAAAGCAGGGAAAAAAAATTGATGAAATATGATGATGTGATTAAAAAATATGAATATTTTGGATTTTTAATCACTCAAAACTTATCAAATATGAAATTATTGTCATTTAGTGTGATATATATTTTTAACAATATGTCGTAATTTATAGAAGATGAAGAAAATATACAATACTGCTGCATTGAAATCAACTTTAGGAAAACAATTATTAAACCGACAAGATCACACGAAGTATAAATCAAATTTGTTACATGCTTACAAGGTGCATCAAATAGAAATTTATATTAGATAGAACTCCGATGTATTATTTTTATTTTATTCTTATTTCTGATTAAAATATAACTTGTTATTCCCTCCTTCATAAAATAAGTGCAATAACACGTTTTTTTTCGAAGCTTTTCTATAACGACGAATCATTATATTTTTTTATAAAATTATTGTGATATAATAATAATAAATTAAATTAAAAATTTTAACATTATGATAAACAAAATAATTTTTTTATATCATTAAAAATAAAAAAAAGTCTCAAAAAAAATGTCAGTTACATTAGAACGGAGGAGTATTAATTAATTCTCAATCAAAGACATTCAAGTTTCAACAAGTACCTTTGATGGCTCTCCACATCTCATTCGTATTTCATGTCATTTATCTATCCCACATTATGTGTTTTTGTCGGCTAATTCTCCTTCTTTCCCTGTCGTCTTTTACACGAAAAGTGACTTTGTTGCGATGTATTATCATCTCCTTGTATATCACCACAAAGACCCAGACAAAAAAAAAACAAAACAAAAAAAGGGAAAATAGAAAAGAATGCTATATAGAATTGGACGAATGGTCCCCATGCTAGATCCAGATCTTGAATCGAGGATGATCACGAGTCCGAATCCAAACAAGTTTTTGGGGTCGCCCCCCTATGTTTTGGGCCAAGCACTGGACCAGCCCATTGGCGTGACCTCAGTATTATTTGCTAGCTAGTACCTACATATAATCGAGTACTCTACGTGAGGTCGCGGTCCAACCAACCACGAATGAGTATGCACGCCAAACGCATGGGAGTTTTTATCTGAGTCAGTTGTTATCGAATGTTGTAATGATTTTAACAATGAAATTTAACATTTTATCGAATCTTTAAAAAAAAGTCGTTATAAACATTTTCCAAGTAAACGCCAAAACGTAACGATTATGTTAACAGAAACTTTATACGATTGTGTAGAGTTCTTGGTTGTTTTCTAATCAGGCTTTAAAGTAAAACAACAAAGCTATCTAATTTGGAATAACAGGACTGTTGCCTTCAGACGAATATATATAACACACTAGGCTTTTAACATGGACAATTTAATCTCCACCATTTACTCCTATACTTAATCGTATAATCCATATTAAAACATACAAATAAATAAAGATATTTATATGTGGTGAATAACAAAATATCTCAACAGATTATGTTAGATCAAGTGATTTAGAGAATAGCTTTTTTTTTATATTTAAATTGAACTCGAAGACCGATAGCTATCTATGGTCCTATGGATGAAGAAAATAAATATTGGGATGGAAGAATAAAACTTGTAACCTAATGTTGCGAAAAGTTAACTATGTGTATTGCAAATGATAATCAATATAGATTTGATTCTTTGTGACTAACACATTGACATCTATCAGTTTAACACTCATTACTAGGGCAATTCGAGATGTCAACAAAATGAATGGCATGATATACACAGTACAATTAGAATGGGTGAGGTTGATGACTTGTTGACAATATTCTCGTGATAAATTGTTAATTGGGTGATCTATAATATTCACATCAATTGAGTTAAGCATATAGATAGAGTACTATTTTTTGTAATGACGTCGTGATCTAATATAATGCATCTACCACAGGATACTCGCGATCGATGCTAGAAAGCATTTGACTTTGAAGCACCAATACAAATCCTTCTACCACTCTAGCTAGTGACTATGGGGATCACATCTAGCACGAGTTCCATTCGCACTTGTATATCGTAAACCAACTCCTACAGCAAAATGTTCAAAAAGTGAAATGAAAGGTTGTGTTGAACAATAAAGTTGTATTCATCAACGAATCCAGAAAAGCAGTTGATCCACAAAACAAAACTTCAGACAACAAAAAAGCATCGACTGAACTTACTGAATTAAACACAAATACTAAACACGGTGATCTTAAGATCAATTGAGTCAGCGAGACTTCACAACGAGCTCTCCACCTTAATCCCAATAGAAATCACAGAGCAAAAGAAACACGACCTCTAATTATATCATCCTCTTACGCTCACAAAATTTAGCCTCATCATATAGATCAGTTTAATCAACTAACATCAAAACGAGAACATATAGTTAACCTCCAGTTAATCGATCTCAGAGCTTAATTAATCTCAATCTGACAAATAATACAACCTCCCACTCAGGACTCCGGCACTCGGCTTAGCCGGCAACCTTGGCTCAGCTCCGGCCTCTCGACCACCTTCGCAACTATTTATAACCCCCGAAAAATCAACCGGCTGACACTTATCACCCATCAGGATCGTCCGTTGCCAGATCGGCGGGGCATCATCCTCGCCGTTCCTTAACGACTTATAATGCATAAGCCGCTTAGTACAAGCCTTCCTCAGCTTCCTCTTGGCTCGACGCGATTGCTTAGCACATATATACGCTAATCCCACAAGTGATTCCAGGAATCCGAGGGCGATCAGCTTTGACGAGTCAGCGATCTGCTTCGATTTGATCGCTGCAGATGTCGTGATTATCTGCTTCGCTTTCAGTTGGTTCGACATGGGTTTATTGATCGAGGTTTAGCTTGGATCGTTCTGTTTTCTGTTTTGGTGGTTGAAATCAACGGTTGAGGCGTGTGAAATGGGGTGTGAGAAGGGGAGATATACAGGTGGGGTGTGAGTTACCGGCTATAGCAGGTTACGGGTCCTTTTTGGCAATCTCTTGGCCTTTTGAGTTTTTTCGTTGAACGCTTTCTGTACAGTAAATTTGAAGAGTTGACCGAAGTTTTTGGGTGGAAGTTTATTTAGGTGTTTTAAATGAGTTGAATATTTGTGATTTGGTTTTCTATTTGATCAATACAGGTGCCTTTTGTGTTAAATTTGGCTATTGTAGTGAAGTTACTAGGACGGTTGAATTTGTAGTCGTTGTGTATTTTTTCCTAGTCATTTTATTGCATAATCATTGTGATTTTGTAAATATATGTACTTAAACTAACAACAATCAAATATTTTCTTCATTTTATAAAAATTATAATATTTATTTTATTTAAATATCTTATAAAAATTACAACGTTTCATAATTTGATAAGGAATAACATTAAATCAGCTACAATACGCATAATTGTTCCTCTCATAATTATTATAATAAATCATATTTATTATATTATTCAATATAAATTCAATACATACATAAATTTTTAATTGCAATCAAATCGTTATAGTTTTCACGGGATGGAGGGAATAAAACACAAAGTGATTTCCAACAATACCTTCCTCGAGGACAGAATCAATTCGAATTAATCTAGACTAACCAAATTGTGCAAGAACATCATGAAAACATGAAAGTCATTTAATCTTAATGTCATTACAATGAAAATTATTATATCGACTTTCGAAAAATTTCGAACACTAAATTTGATGTCATTCAATTTCATGTTTCTAAGGGTTTTTTTTCCTTTTTTTTTGATGAAATGTTTCCAAGGTTTATTAGTACAAATAACAACATAAAATATTACAGGTCCCTTTTACGACAAACGGAAGTCAAATTTGTTATCGGTTATTGGTAAGTAATTTTGGAACCATCTATGCAGCACACAAACAAAACAAGCGTAAACCAAACAAACACGTTAGCCTAATCGATTCGATCCCTCGATGATTCTTCCGCTCAAGCCGCCGTCTCCGAACCCTTCGATCCCCGCTGATTCCCGTCAACAATGCATCTTCCTTTTCATCATCGGCGATCGGAGAAAGATTCTCGGCAGAATCCAATCACCGAAGATTGAACTCGATGGAAGTTTGATGAAACAATTAGGTTGATTTCCGAGCATTAATTGATTGATGAATTCGTTCTTTTTCAGATCTTATCTGCATCAATTGATTGCATGATCCACTCCATTTAATTGATACTGATTTGTAGCATTGAATTGATTGATTGATTGCGTGACTTTTCTAGGGTTGATTGGAGATTTGGTTTGTGTATTTGGGGTTTGGATGACTAGTATGTGAAAAGTTGCTTGAATCAGAATTTGTTGCTGTTTCAGTTGTGGGACTAGTGTGATCTGTGGTGGTTTTGGTTGAGTGTTTGATATTGTTGTTCACATTTACTTGCTTTTTATGTGATTCGAGTGTGTATAAGGCATGTACGGACATCGAGAATTGGTTTTGGTTGACGTAGAATTTCAGCTTGGTTGTATTGAAAAGCCGTGATGCTAGGTTTGTGAAACTGACGTCGGATTTAGCATGCTGATCGTGAAGGTTATCGAGATGATCAACTACATTTAGATGAGATAGAGTATATTGGCTGTCGCTTGATATTGTTCGAGGGTGGACTGTATGCTTTCTGGTGATCAATGCCGTAACAATTTGGCCGCTGTCAGCTTGATTTGCATCCTTTTCAACATTGAGAAAGCGCCACACCATATGATGAAGATATTCAGAAACCATTGCTTTGCTTATTCTGTTGTACCTTGGTGCGTTTATATCTTTTGATTACTTGCTGTTGCCATGGCTATACGATTCACATCTTGTGGAGTTTCATTTGTTTGTTTGTATTGCTATCATTTCGCGGTGCAATAAAAATTTGCTATGAGTCTAACTTCTAGCACCTGTCTTCTAGGTTTTTGGTGGCCCTGCTTGCTGAGGCGCCAAGGAAAAACTGTGTGCTGGGAGGCTCTCATGAAACTCGGCTGCTTATGTGGATTTAGGTTAGCGATGTTCTTGCTTTATCAGAGCTGTGTCTCATCGATCTGTACGCTTTAGTCCTTCACTTCACACATTGTTTCCCACAATACCGGAAATCTGTTGCATCGACATTATGGAATCTTATATGCCATTTGTTTTGCTTTCCTACAGAGGCAGCCTCCGTGACACAAGTTCAAGTACATGAACCTTATAATATTATGAATAGATATGGGGGCGCATGCCTGGCTATCAATGGATTAGCTTCTGCTCGATCTGCATGAAAAAGGCAAGTTTTTTCTTCTGGTTCATATTTGAACTTCTTTTCACGGCCTCATCATTCTGAGGAATTCTCCTATATAATGTTGCGAACTTGTGATCGTACATTTGGAACATCAAACCTTGAAGAATAGGATGGAGAATAATACACGAAGACCTTTGTCTCCAATTACATTGTTCATTGATCGGATAGTAGAGATCTTCCAAATTCATGACTAGTTCCATCTTGTTCCTGCTATGCAACCTGTGTGAAGCGAAAATGACTTCGGCTTGCTTCCCAAGGCTCATATATGGATTCTATATACCGTTCTTGTTCCATGATCTCCCTCACGCTTAGAATCTCCCTTTAAAACAGGAATTATGCTTCTGGTGCTGCTTCAAGCTGTACATTCACTGATCTGTGGCATTCTCTCTTGCAAAAACGTCAGGGGACACAGCTGCTCAATCTGCAGAATCTGCAGAAAGAGGCAGAACATGATGTTAGCACGAGTCCGACTCACTACTACAGGTAATATCCTTATTCGAACTCTATTCTAGTAAAACACCGTGCTCTTACACGACAAGAAACAACGATACAAGCGGTTTGCAGAGTTCTAGTTTATCAACTTGCTATTCTTGTGAAGTATCTACTCCGTATACTCGTATGTTGCATGATATCTAAGATCTATGATCAAAGCGAGGCTATAGAATTTGTAAAACATTAAGTTTAGGGTTTCATAAGAAAAACTTTGAAAGAGTATTTGGTAATTAAGACCAATATTTTTTTTTGAAAAGGTAATTAAGACCAATATTAAAAGTAAATGCGCATGATATTTGATTGTCTTTTTAAATGAGATGCTAACTCATCTCTATACTATTGTACCTTTTTTGTGTGTGAAAGTTCTATACTAATGTACCTTAGTAAACTCTATTGTCTCTGAGGGGTTGTTTGGAATTGATGTAAAAACTTTAGAAATCAAAATTAATAATAGAAAACGAAAATCAATAACGAAAATCAAAATCATATTATCAAATTAAATGATTTTTTGTTAAATTTTTTTTATGTACTCTGATGAAACCGAAAATCATTTTTTTGGATTTTGTGTTTTCTGTTTTTTATTTCATCCGTTTTAAAAAAATGATATCAAATTGTTTAGTTTCATCAGTCAAGAAATGACATTAAACGGTTTTGTTTCATCATCCAATGAAACGAAAATAAAAAATAAAAAACGACAACGATATCAAATAGATCTAAACTTGTAGGATGGTTTTTTTGGATAGTCAAGAAATGACATTAAACGGTTTTGTTTCATCATCCAATGAAACAAAAATAAAAAATAAAAAACGACAACGATATCAAATAGATCTAAACTTGTAGGATGGTTTTTTTGGATAAAGATTGTAGGATGATTTTAATAAATCACTATAGATTAAAATTTTATGTTACCTGTGTTTTTGTGAGAGAAATCCTAACGATAAGGATCAAGTGATCCTAACTGCAAATTTTGAATATTGTAAATGATGGAGTAATTTTTCTCCTTAAATTGCTTTTGAATTGGTAATAGGGAATTGATGATTACCAGATATAATTTTATAAATCTAAAATATATTATGAAAGTGGAATATTTTATCCAAAAAAAACCATACGAGGGGTAAATCTCGAAAATATCAAAATGAGCTTTTAAAATAACAATGTCCTTGATAATAAAAATAATATTATCTGACAGCTGTATCTCAGTCACAAACCACATCACTGGGCTGGGCTGGGCCCACCTCTGAAAGCTTAGGGCAAGGACTCTCCACTAGTGGGTCAATTTGCACGACGCTCTTCTTGTATTGGCCGACCTTTTAATTTATCATTTTTCTTTTTTTCTTCATATTCCTCCATTTCTCTCATTTTCTAATCTTAAAAAAAAAAAGGAAAACATGAAATTCAAAAAGATAACGATATCAAACGTGTGGTGCGTATACTCCTCCATGAACAACCCCGGGGGGCAAACTCGTCATTTCACACCACCTCAAGACCCGGCACGAACTTTCCCCCTTGTCTTCCCCAATCTCAGCATATCATCACACCCTCCAATCTCCACCGTCGATCTCAATCCCCCCCTCAAACCCTAAAATCTCCCCCCACTCTCCATTGATGCGTTTCAACTTGCCCCTTTTCCATCTTCACTCTCCTTCTCACCTTCTTTTATATACTCACCCACCTCACACGTCTCCCAATCTCCCCCTCTCCACCCTCCCGATCCCGTTCAGAATTGTACCAATTCATCATAAAAAATCAATCTTTCTTCAATCTCAGCTTCTGGATAATCGAATTCGATCAAAACCCTGCTCGATTTCGAGTAATTCGAGGTGGGTTTTATGGAACTTCGCCCGTTGACGGCGGCGGCGCGGTTGGGGTTTGTGGGATGGGAAGAGGTGGTGGTCTCGAATGAGAAAGGGAGAAGAGTTGTTCACTATTGTTTGAAGAGTAAGGGTTTTGGTGGCGGCGGCGGCGGCGATGGATCGGATCTTGTGGTGGTGGTAGTGGGGAAAGAGAAGAGTTTGCGGCACATGGTTTATCAATTTGTGAATCAAGTCGGGATTGTGCTTGATCTATGTGGGCGTGGCTCCTCGGCGGCGTTGCCGAGGCTTAAAACGAGAAGGGATGTGATCGACTGGTTCAACTCCATATTTCCAGGTACTTAGATTTTGTGTCAAGGTCTTTTTATTCTTTTTTTTGGGAATTCATCAAAGTGGGGTTTTGGGATGAATTTAGAAGTATCTCGAGTGTTTTTGTAAAATTGTGAGAAGGTTTTGAGAGAAGATTTGTTTTGATGAAGTTTTTGTTTGTCGGCCGTGATTTTGTTCTTCGTCGCGCTCTTCTCTTCTGTTTCGACTCAGTTTTATGGTTCCTGACCGAATCCTGTGGGGTTTGTGTTTTTAATGTTAATCGAAGCATGGGCGTTCGAATTTGCGTCGATCTCCAGAATCTCTGTGAAATCTACGAACTCCCGGAATCGTATCCCTTGTTAATCTTTTTTTTTTGTGGAAGAAGTGCTCTGTTTTTTTTTTTGGGTATCCTCTGGATATCTGATTTCCGGTACTGTAATTGTTTTGATGCGGATTGTCGGCAACAATTTGGTTCTTCGTCACGGTCTTCTGCTGAGTTCTGTCTCATTTTTTTGTGATTTCTGATGGGATTACGAGGGTTTTGTGTTGTTTCGTTGTGAATCGAAGCACGGGGAATCTAATCTGCGTTATTGGTGTCGATCCCAAAATTTCCGTCAATTCAATCCGATGAAAGCCTCATATTTTTCTTAAGAATCAGATTTGGTGTTTTTCTGCGCCTTCCGTCTCTGTTTCCCTGCGGATCTTTGTTTTTCGTTGGAGTAATTGTTTTCTATTCGTCTGGTGTTTCTCACTTGTATGATCTGAGGTTTTAACCCACTTCCGATGGGCCCTTGGAGGCTCTCCTACTCCTGTTTGGTATACTCGCTTTTTTAATTGATCTCTTTTCTCGATATGTTAGATCTGTAGTCACCAGTTTTTATTTTTGGAGATGGGTCAGATTTATTCGGAAGTTTGTTTTTTGGATCTGTCTTTGATTTATCATTTTTTCTTCCATCCGCTTGTGTTCTGCACTTGCAGATGGGTTAGATCTATAAAATTTTGTGTTTGCAACTGTTTCTTTGATTTATTATCTTTACTTCCTATGAATTTCGTTTTTTTTGTGTTGCTGTGGTGGATGTGGTACTGTCAATTGTAATAAGAGTCTTGATTCATACGTTGTATTACAAGTGGATGGAGTGGTTGTTTGATTGTTAGTATTCAATGAGAGACGAAAAATAAGAAGGCATGAGCAGCTTGTTGAAGTCATGGGATCCATAGTTCTTTGGTGGTTGATCGAGTTGTAGCCGTTTGTCTGGTTGTTAAGTTGCTCGGGATCTACCGAGTGTTTCCCCAACTTTCCCCATCCTTGTGTTTGTGTTCTTCGAAGGATGACTTCTGGATTAAATTTTCGTTTAACTTTTTGTGTGATTGGCATGGGGCTTTACTGCTTGAATTGCTCGAAGTACTGGAGCAAAGATGGGTTTTACTGATTCGGTTTAGATCTGGCTCCTCATTTAGTATTTGAGTCGGGACTTAGTAGCACACACTTCACAGGAAATCATGTCTTGGTGATGTATTTCATACGATTAGAACGCCACTGTGTATTGGTCTTGTGTCTGTTTGGCTATTATAGAGTTCCTGAAGTACTGTTAGATCTGGCTACTCGTTTGTGCCTAGAAATGAAAATCAGCTTCAAAAACTCTACTGAAGACAGAAACACAGTAATATCAATCTGTCAGCATTATTAATCTTTGTTTAATGTTTGTTTTGTTAGTATGGATTGTTTTTTTAGGTACATGAGTCATTCACGAACTTTGCAAATCTAGACAGGGAATTTATAGTTGTGTTTCTTGCTTTTTTGAATCTGTGCTGAGGTGTACTTGTTTCATGTGTGTTTTGAATTTTAAGTTGATATTTTGCTTCACTTTTAGTAGCCTAATTAGTCAATTCCTGGTTTTGGTTATTAAGAAGCTCAATATTTTGTTCTGTATATTTGATAGGCATATTTAGACTTATTTCCAATTTCGATATGATTAAATGTTTTGAGGTTTTCATCTTTTTGTTTATTTATATATATAATATTGGAATCCCCATTCCATGCTCTTATTGGCTACTATGGCATTGCTGCAGGATAGGATTGTCAGATGATTTCTAAGTACTGTTTTAGAGCAATGGATCTATTTTGCACTCAAAATATATAGGTTAAGATCAAATTTTTCTCTTAGTGTTGCTTGAACTTTCTCCATGTTCTTCTGGAGTATGTGGTTTGTCGCTCTGTATCTGTACCCATTCATTTGGATTGCATCTTGTGCTTGTATCTACCTGTTTCACTCAAGTCTAGATTCCACTGGCCTAATCTGTAGATTGTTCTATGTTTACCTTTTTTCTTATTCGTCATATGTTGTGGCTATGGCTCTCTTTTTCACGTGTAATTTTTCTTCTCATTGTTCTGGAAAGCGCCTTTCTTGATATCCACCTTATTTTATTTGCCATGCAGATTCATCGTTCCTTGTTTCTTCCCGGGCCAATGGTTATGAATCTAGTGGAAAAGACCCTAGCCGTTCGGATGAGGATCCTCTAAAGGTAAGATTACTGAACTAATCATCATTTTAAATCTGTAGACTCTTTCCTTTGAGTACCTCACCGTTTGATAAATAATTTCTCCTTCTAACAACTTTGAATGTGATTTGTTGTTGATCAGGATTCTCTAATCAAGAAGCTGGACCACTGTGCGAAAGATTTCTTGTGGTTGGGTTCTTCTTGGACTTGTAAAAAGAAGCGGAAGCATTATCAGTCTTTGTACCATAATGGAGTGACAATTTCGGTGAGCAAGATACAGTGACTTGGATTCTGGCTCTGTGCTGTTATGCATCCATGTCTAGAGTTGCTTGTCTTACTAAAAATTTGTGTTTTTTTATCCTTTAGGTGAATGACTTTGTTTATGTGCTTGGAGAAGAATATAAGCGCCTAGTTGCCTACTTGGATGATATGTACGAAGATTCAAGAGGCAATAATATGGTAGTGGTACGGTGGTTTCATAAAGTTGATGAGGTTGATACTAATCTGCCTCATAATTATAACGACAGGGAGATTTTCTTTTCTCTTTGCCTTCAAGATCTCAGTGTTGAGTGCATTGATGGACTGGCATGTGTTCTAAGTCCAGAACACTTCAAAAAGTTCAGCCAACTGGCTAAACGCTCTCGGTGGGATCCATTCTTCTGCTGCAGGAAGTATGACAATTATGAGTTCAAGCCATTTGATATGACCCAGCTTAAAGGTTACTGGAACCAAGAAATATTGCGATATATGTACAGTGTTCCTCTACCAAATGATTCACCTCTCCATGATGGTTGCTTAAAGCTTGAAGATCCCAGTAGTTGCGGGGTCGTGAATACATCAAGAAAGAGAATTCGTTTGTCGAAAGGGTCTAAAAAAGATTCACAGATTGTGCCTGCCAGAGATTCAGGCAATGTTATGAGCTCTGTTGGCAATCTTTCTAGAGAAAGGATCTTCTTGGAGAGACCGCCTTCTCATTTAGCTGTTGGTCAACTTGTCGAAGTCCTCGCTCAGGACAGTGGCATTAGGGGATGCTGGTTCAGGGCATCCATTATTAAGAAGCACAAGGATAAGATAAAAGTTCGCTATCAAGATCTCAGAGATGCAGATGATGAAACTAGCAACCTTGAGGTACTATCTTGACTCATTTCTACTATGTAATTTTGGTTGATTAGCTGCAGATACATTAAGCAGATTATCTACAAAGCCAGTTGTCGAAAGTTCACTGTAATAAAGTGGTTCTCTGTTGTTACAGGAGTGGGTTACTGGATCGAGGGTTGCTGTTCAAGATTTTCTTGGCCTTCGAATCAACGGTCGCACTTCTGTTAGGCCTGCTTCAGCCTTGCAGGATGGAAAAGTATCATGGGTTATCGATGTAGGTGCTGTTGTTGACGCATGGTGGCATGATGGCTGGTGGGAGGGTATTGTGATAGAGAAAGAGTGCAGAGAAAAAATCAGGGTTTACTTCCCAGGTATGAATCACTGAAATTTGTTATTATTTTCTCTGAATCTACATTTGAAAGCAAGCTTGGCCCTTGCGTGAGCCACTCATGTCTGTAGTGCCTTGCTAAGAGAATTTATGTCTCATAGGTCTTCTGCCTTGAGCTTATATAGTTGTTTACTTATTGTTTTTATTTGACTATGGCAGGAGAGAAGCTAGAAGCGGTGTTCAGTCCTGGTGATGTAAGGCATTCTCAAGAATGGTTAGGGGGCGTTTGGAATTATTTTAAAGGACGGCCAGATCTTGCATCTTCTCTACTAGCCAGCATCGAGACAAAGAGTGACTTGGTACGTCAGGCGCAAGGTTCTGTCTGTAACAAGCAGCAGGTTCTTGCTGCTGATGCATTGAACGACTCTTTGAGCGATGAGGAAGGAGATTGTTGGAGGAAGTCACATTTGGTCTTTGCAAAGGAAAAGATCACTTTTCCTGACCTCTTGAAAGATGATTCCCTCTGGCAGCTGAGGTGGAAGACAACCAGGAAGAGGAAGCGTGGTGTTACCCATATTCAAAAGTTGAAATACAATAACGTCAATAGAAGAATTATTGAGAAGCGGGATTCAGAAAGAGACTCTGTAAACTTCTCGGTTCCTTCAGATGACTTGCACCTGAATTCAGATAACGATAAGTTTAAGCCATTCAAAGTTGATAGAGAGAACTGCAAGTATATAGGGGACGCTCATTTTAATTCATCCGTTGCCCCTCGCCTGACAAGCCTGGTATTGTCTCAGTAATGCTTTATCTAACAGACAAAGATCGCCCTTTGATGAGGGCATTGTCTGCCGAGGTTATCTCCCTCATCTTCATTGTCTAGTAGGTCATACTTTTTTCTCTTCTGGTGTACAGTCTCGTGCCTAATTATTGATGCATCCTAGTTATTCTGATACTGACACAACCCAAAAACTGTGCTAGTAGTAGTGATTGGTGTGCTCTCATGTAGCCGCTTGAGCAAACTCTGTAGGATAGCGCCTGTGGAAGGCAGCAGTTTTGCGTGTTGTAAAATTGTACCTTTTAGTTTAGAGCTCCTAGCTTTCGTCTGTGCAGCAGTCCTCGGCTTGCTGACTGCTAGGTGATCCTGATGCCATTTTTATTGCCGTGTACAATATGATTAATAAGATTGGTAGGTAATGCCTGCATATTTGTCCCATTTTTGAACTGTTAATGTTTCTTCGTGTTTTTTTTCTTAGAATATTCATTTTTCTATGCGAATCTTTTCTGAGTTTCATTGTTGTGTTGAATGTGTCAAAATATGATCGGTCAATGCTGAACAGGTTTGCTTCTCCGATGTTCTTGATGAATTACGATATTTGACTTACCAAATCAACAACAGGCTGGCAATTGACAAGCCTTGATTGTTTATTCTCGTGCCAATGAGCTGACTGGAGACTTAGCCCAACTGAGATGATCAGCTGGGTGAGCGTTTCATTCTTCTGGTAGCTCGTGCTGGTTGTAGGCAATCGGTGGTGGTCTAAGTTGACCGCCGTTAGTGGTCGTTGCAATATGGATGTATTTGTTGCTTTTGGCTCATGTTTCAGGGATGGAGGAGGATGTGGTTGATCAGAAAATTGAGGCGATTCTGGGCAGTGAATCTGCATCTCATGAAACAGATTGTCTTTTACAGGTTCAAAGTAGAACAGGAGGTTTGGGTTTCGATAATTCTCTCATTGTGGATCACGTGCACAACTCTCCTGCCTTGTATGAAATCCCTGTGTCATGGTTTTAGCTCATCTTCCAGCAGATAGAGGACCAAGTCCGGCTAGTCCTGCGCCCTTTTGAGTAATCAACCTTGCGCCTTGCAGCCAACAGGTACTCATCTCTCTTCTTCTATTCTTGTTCCTGGAAAAGAGATAAGGTACTGAAAAGATCTTGAATAACGGGTCCGACTTCTGAATCATATGGAATATGACCCATGGATCGATCCGTGGTCCTGTACAGTCGTCTGGTTTTACGCACTTTAGAGATGCCTTGGACTTCTTGCACAACATGTTTCATTTCAGGAATAGAAGCAACTGCACTTTAATGGGGGATACTTTTCCCAGTCCCAAAATATATGCCTAACTGAATCCAAAAACTTTGCAGCACCTTTCTTTCTCTCCGCCTCATGAGAATTGGATTCCCGACTCCCGAAAACTTCAAAATATAAGTTTGGTAAGCTAGACATCTATCTCTTATTTCTTTCATTTCTTCAAAATCCTTCCTGCACTTCACCTCGCGTTCTTGCCTGTGTTTCGACCCCCATGCCAGGAAAGGCAAGCTTTTCCTTCTCTAATTTCTCTTTATTCTTGCTACCTGCTACAGTTGCAATATTAACAGTTTCTTGTCTTGATAAAATTTTCAGTATTGTTGCATGGTGAAGAGTATTTCTATAGACTGTAAAGGGTGCAAAAGAAAGCTAAGACGAGCAATACTTAGCATGAAAGGTGAGACTTTTTTTCCCTATTTGTGATGCTTAGTCGCCGAAAACACTAATCTGAGACTTGTTTGGTTGGTGATTGAAGAGGTAGAAACAAGTCACATTGAAAGACAGTATAGCAGGGTAAGCGTTTGTGTCGATTCAGGCCGTTGGATGTGGCTATCAAGATCAGGAGGATGAATAAATCGAAGGGTTGAGATTCTTGAGATTCAAGATCACGACACTGCCGAACCACAGAAAGATCAGTAGCTGCCTTTTATATGATGATCCATACTAATGCTATCAACCAGATGATATCGAACATCTGGCATTGGCATTTTTATCTGGTTCCGGTTCATATATTCTTCTAGTGTCTAAATATGTTCTTAAACATTATTTTACCGTCAAGACTTGAAATATCTTTCCATAGTATTACGTCTTGGCGAACTCCTGTTTCTTTTGCCAGTCCCTGACATTTGTCCAACAGACTTTTCGGTCGTTCAATAGAAAATCGTCTTCATGCATAAAGATTTGAACAAGAAAGTTATTCGCCCTCGATGATCTGCAAATTTCTTGAGCTCTTCTTTACTTTGTTCTATCCATTATATTCTTGATTCCATTACATATCAACCAGTCTGCAAGAGGGTTAAGCCAGGATTGCAAACTAGAGTGTGGCTCCCAAAATTGAAACTATATGCAGGATTCTGTCAAGAAGTTTTACTACAGTACAACCCTACTAGAAAGAGTAATCACTCCAATATGTCGAGGAACCAACTTACGTATGAACGTGAACAACGCATCGAATCATCACTTACTCGTCCATGAGATATCAAGTATGAAGGTTAATTGGTTGAACCAGTACTAAAACAACCAGTTGCCAACTATCACATGTAATAGTGGAAACCAAATGTAATCATATAAATACAAAATCTCAAACATGAAGTTTCACTCATGGAACCAATTGTAATATCAACGAATCAGACATGCGATAACTATTACTGGTATTATTCCTGGAACATAAAATCAACCACACGTAACCATTCGAAGACAAAACCAGCTGACAATTACGACTAAAATACATACCAGAAGAAACCAGATACATCCTCTCATTTTCCGTCATAATTTCCCGAAATGTCTGCTATAAGATACTTTTCATACATATGATATTTAGCAGTGAATATTCGCTCCAAGTATCAATCAGCAGAATTGTCAGCCGAACGCAACCGCGTTTACTCCATTTAATACAAAGCCAAATCAAATCTTCATAATACATGTAATGTAAGCTGAGTCCTCTTCAATCTTCTCGTATGAAACCACCGGTTTCTCTCCCAACTACAATCTTCATCACCAAGCAACAAACCTCAAACACGCTTCACCATTTTGATTTAAACAAACCCTGAAAACACAACATTTTCTCTTCACAATCGCGATAAGGCAACAAGCGGCGTGAGCTTTCTTGTTGCCTTAGTATTTTAGTCATTGTTACGTTTCTTCAACTTCCTATCTACCGCGAACTGGTGCTTTTGAGTGTGTGTGTGAGTGTGATTAATACAAGTAGCGAGTTAGCGAAAGCGGATTGATTGATCAAGAGTAATGGGGAAGAAACTTGATGCTTTGCTTGGGAAGAGTTTCAAGCCAGCCAGGTTCAAGCAACTCCTTAACCTTGCGGTTTCCCGCCTTGCTGTGTTCAAGAACCAGCGTCAAGTACGGTGTAACCTTTCACGCTCGGATGTCGTCCAGCTACTTAATCTTGGCCACCATGACTCAGCGCTCATCAGGGTACATAACTCTACCTCAGGTGCGCCTAGGCGTTAGAATGTTGATTGGTTCCGGGGACTCATATTGTTGATTTCAGGTTGAGCTAGTCATCAAGGAGCAGAATATGCTGGACGCATTCGCTATGATGGAAGGCTATTGCAATGTCTTGATTGAAAGAGTCGCTCTCATTCAGCACGAGAAGTAAACTCTCAAGTCTCTTTCACTTCTCATTATTCTCTCGACGATACTGTATATGCTCAACCATTTTATTTCTCTGTGCAGTATTTGTCCTGATGAACTCAAAGAAGCAATATCATCTTTGATGTTTGCATCATCAAGATGTGGGGAATTTCCAGAACTTACCGAGTTACGCGCTGTTCTCACAGCTCGTTTTGGCAAGGAATTTGTCGCTCGTGCTGTTGAGCTTAGGAACAACTGCGGCGTGAATCCTAAGGTTTCACAATCACGTGAATATTAAACTTCTTTAAACTGAGATTTTCGCATTCATATGAGTATAACAGGGCCTATTTTTGCAGATGATACAAAAGCTATCTACCAGGCAACCAAACTTGGAGAGCAAAATGAAGGTGTTGAAGGAAATAGCTTCTGAAAATGGCATCACTCTGAATTTGGAGGAAGACACATCCGCCAAACCAGAGGTACAGAATCTATGCAGCTGAAATTTGTATATTAGATTTCAGATGTCGCCGATAGGGCTCCTGAAATTGCGAAATATGGTTGATGACTTAGGATTCTGCAAGTCTAGCCAGCCGCTTATGGAGATAGAAACACTGATCTAGGTGTTAATGAGTAAAAATGTTTTTATATGTAACATGAGGTTTGAAGACTAGGTTTGTGTTTATTGCAGGAAAAATTCGACAAAGTAAACCAGTCTGAGGATCAGAATCCAAAGCATGCTGACGGGAAGCAGGGAGATGAAACACAGACACTATATCATGGACTAATAGAGGATGAGAGAATTAGTTCGCCGAACTCGAGGAGGAAGTACAAGGATGTTGCAGATGCAGCAGAAGAAGCATTCAGATCCGCTGCATATGCAGCAGCTGCCGCAAGGGCAGCTGTTGAACTCTCTCGTTCTGGACCTTCTGGTACTCATGGGACCGATGATCATGGTACCCGTGCTGGTCAAAATGGAGACGAGTTTGATTCCAAGGATGAACAGGAATCGAGTAAAGTTGATCTCACGACTTCAGAGCTGAAGATTACTGCAACTAAGCCAGAGATTAATGAGTTGCATATGCCAAGCTCTGCAATGGGTGTTACAGAAGTGGCCATCGGGACCAATCCTTTGGCGCAGAAGACAGTATTCGACAAGAGTGGCGATGAGGGTATTACTGAAGAAAGAGGCATCAAACAAGAAAGTCGTAACGAATTGCGAGAACAAAGGGGAACCGAGCTTCCTCGCTCTACACAGAAACAAATGTCATCAACTCCGACAAAAGATCCTGTAGCTGGATCAAGGATGCAATCTCAGGGACTTAAAACTGGGAGGAAGCCTGTTTCTGCAAGGAAAAGACAATGATAGAGGTACTACCAACTTACCTACCATATAGATTCATTGCTTTTCGGGTTTCCGGAGTAATATAACTGAAGGAGTGGTGCTCTGTGTACAAGAAGATTCAAGTCTTGACAATATCCCAGATACGATTGCGATGCTATATTTGGAGTCCTAAGCAACGAGACATGGTCTACCTTTATATAGGAGCATCATCTCGTGTGAAAGAGCAACTTGGGAAATGAATTTTCTTGTACATACGGATTTACTCCTGAAGGTATGAGGTTTTGCTTTGTCTTTGTCTTTGTCTTCTGGCATAGCTTTCTTTGCATGTGTATTATTTGTTTCTAAATACTATTCTGTGTGTAAAATTTTTACTAGTACGTGAATGTAAAATTTTTGTGTATATGTGCTGGTCTATATCTGTTTCACTTATTCATAGGGTTGTGAATAAGTCGTTCCATCTTCACCTTGACTCAACACCAACAGAAGCAGAATTTATGTAAATCTATTCGCAGCAGTAGTCTTAGGCAAAAATAGCGGCATGGATACTGATACAATGGATACTATTAACTTTTGAAAGATCCATGTCTTTTACAGGATTAGCTTTCTTAGCATAATACACCATGCAACAGAAAGCAAACTATTAGCAACAACAAAAGTTTGATCTTTTTAACTGTAGTAAGATTCAGCATTTCCTACAGCTAGATTGATTATAAATTGACAAAAACTATGCGGCATAATACCTTAGATCAGATCAAGCAACTAACAGTCCATATGTTGTCCTAATCTTGAAATCTACTGGCCTCTACTTTGCTCTTTTGCCTTGTGGTACTAGATCAGCATATGATTGCAAGCTCAATCCAACATCCTCATCATATTCAATACCGAGTTCCTCCTGAAAATTTTATTTTGAACCATTTACGATAGCTTATCGGATAAACAAAAGATGGGGTGCTAGAAAAATAACAGTCAGGGAGAAGACCTTGAATTCTTTGATGTCCTTGGGAGAGTTCTCAGTAATGGCATCCCATATCTCCCTGAAGATCCTTTTGCGCTTTCTCCATTGGCTAATTGCTTGCGCGTATGAATCTCCAATCATCTTCCGCTCTTCAGGGTTCACAAGGGTAACTCCTTTCCTTAGTTTGCTGAGTTTCTCTTCCAGATCCTCAACCTGGTAGAGAAATGAATTAAATCTTTTGGCACACTACATATTCTTAATACTCATGCTCTACTGCAACTTTCACTGGATTATTTCTCCTTTTCTTCCACTGTGTTGGTCTCGTCAAATATTCATGCCCTTGAAAGTTTCTTCAAAATTGTAACATGGTAGCATAGAGTTAGAATAGCAAACCTCAGTTCTTAGCTTTTCATGCTTAGCTTGCATCTCCTCGAGGGTTAAGCTAGACTGCAGTGCTCTAATCTCTGATACAAGAAAGCACATAAGTCAGACATGCCAAAGGAAAATGACTGCATATACAAGCTCAATATCAATCTGAATAATACATGTGCCAAGAGCAGTTACACGCAAGACCCGTTTACCTGCCTCGACTTCACTAATTGCTTTCTTCTGTTCACTCAGTTGTTGTTGCAAAGCAGAGTTCTCGTCCTTCATACGGTTCAACTCATCAGCATCAGGAATCTCAAACTGGCTTTGTTGCGCAATGTAGATCTTTTGCTTCCCATACTCCTTGAATGCAATTTTCTTGCTGTCAGCGAGTGCATCGAGTGCTTTCTGAACAGCAGTTTTCTTGAGGTTGTATTTCTGTAAAGCATCCGCCACGTTCTGGGAATTCAATGGCCTGTTTTGCTGAACAAAGATAAACAACATAGCACATATTAAACAGATGAACCTGGTTAAGTCCAAATACATAAAGTTAATGACTCAAACTCGATCGTCATCAACATGTGCAATATGTCCTGTAATGCCAACACACCAAGCGTTCGATCGAACATTGGTTTTAAAATGAAGACGAGGGTTTATTGCACACACCTGGTTAGGCCAACTACATGGACACAACGAGACATTACATGATACTATCTCGCGATCACTAATTAAATCTTATCACCATACTTTGCACCGTAACTTTACCCCTTGCACATTAAAGTCACCAATTGCTGGTCGGCTTTTTAAAAAAAGAGGAACACAAAAGCTGAATACCTAGTTTTGCAGTTTTTGGGACGACATTACTCGATTGAGTGATCAGCGTCAATAAAATAATGCTCGAATCGAAGGGACCAAAACCGAGCGAGTGTAATACCTCATTCACATAGTTGAGCACAATGCCTGCAATTATTTCAACCAAAAAGGGGAAAATCCAAGTAAGAAGGAAAAAATCAAAAATTTTAAATCACATTTGAGTTTGTTAGCGGAGAAATGAAAAAGAGAGGAGGTGACTGACTCTCGGCGCTGTCGGGTTTGGGAGCCATCGACGGATCTCAGTGAGCGTGAACCGATGCGCGGGAAAAATGGTGCCGATGAGCGGCGGCGTCGAGGCCCTACTGTCCCGACGATGACGATGCAGTTGCTGCTGCTTTCCACTCCGTATTCAACAGCTATGCTGTATGTATGAACCATAATACTCCCTCCCTTTGCGTAATATAGACAAGGGAGGAACACGCGGACAAAAAATAAAATAAAATTCATCACCTTATAAACGATCACTCAAATGAATTTTTTTATAATTTTATCATAAAATATCAAAAATAATATAAAGTATAAATTATAATCTTGAATCGAAATAAAATTCATATCATATCATTTATATATAAAAAATATATATCAAAATACATAATGAATAATATAATTACCGCACAATGTTACTTATAATATAAAACAAAGGATGTAACAACAATCAGATGTATTCCTCGAGGACAATATGAGATGTACACACTTTTTTATTTCGACTCTAACGAATATACGTCATTCGTCCCATTAAAATTATAATATTTTTTTTTTATGTCTCGTTCAAATTATAACATTTTCATATTTAACTATTTTTTTATATAAAAATAATAAAAAATTCATAGTTTATATCATATCAACTCACACATCATCATTTTTGTTTTTTATTTTCTTTATTTTTTTATCTCACACATTCATAAGGATAAAATTATCATTTTTTATTAATTCAATATAAACATAAATTATCATGTCCGATCAAATCTTAATGACACCGTTGGATTGCAATTAAATGTCAAAAAATTTGTGCCTATACGTGATGTGTTTTTTTTTCTTGGCGTTGGATTCCAGTTGATGTTATACAGCAACAACAGAGGATCCCCAGGTTGATATACATGGTCGACAATACCAAAAATGTCAATGGTCAATATATATAGAGATTGTGTTTCAACTTATCAATAGAAGTTCTAATTCAATGTCTGGAAGGAAGTGTGAGAAATGAGATATACACGATACCATTACATTTGAAACAAAATTTCTTATCGTATGAAGATATCGTCACCTCAAGACTATTTCGTTGCGTCAATATGATATTCCTTTCGTTTCAAATTAATTAAAACGTTTTTTTATCAGTTTCAAAATAAATGAAACGTTTTCATTTTTTGATAATCTTTTAATATAAAAAAATATCAAATCAATCTCATCTGTTACAATACATTCACTAACTCCTCTCATATCTGTTATAATAAGCACCATTATTATCAAAAATAATATTTAATTTTTATCAAAATTTATATAAATTTAATATTCAAATATATTTTTGTATTGAATCAAAATATTTGGATTAATTCAAAACGGGGAGTATGAATAGAGTTACAACTTCACGTTGAGAAATGAGTGACAAAATTGAAGACGACCCATTACATTTGAAACACCCCACCGAGCCCAGGCCCAATAACAACAACCCGAGAGGCTGAAGAGTACCCCATGACATTTCAAACACGTTGAAACTCACCGTCATTTTCCTCTGATCCACAAAACAAACAAACCAGGCCGAAGGAGCTTCCCTTTCCCCTTCTTCTCCGACAAGTCGGCGGGAACAAAAAATCGTCTCCGGTGAGTCATTGCACCTCTCTTCTTTTCCGTTATCCTTTTTTTTTTTTTTTTTTGCGAAAACGGATTCCAATGACGAGCTCCGATCCGCGTTATCCTTTCTCGTTTCACACAATGGTGCCAAGAAAAAGTGAAATTCGTTGTTCAATTGATTCAGATTCGGATTCGGATTCTGGTTTCATCTTGTCGTGTATGTTTTATGTGATGGAATGGTGGGAGATTATGCAGCTGGATCCTTAGCGTTTAGGGATGATGTATTGTGTGGATTTGATCTCCGGTGCTTGAATTTTAGGGTTTCTTTGGGCTCTGATCTCGTTTCTTGGTCGCAATTTTGGGGGTTGGGTTGGGTTGGTTCTATCAAATCGAGAAAATTGAAGAGGATGTTATTGGTGGTCGATTATAGCCGCGACAGCTTGGGAGGATCGTGCTCCAAGTGTTGGAATGTCGCAATTCTTGTTTGTTTGTTTTTTAAATCATTGTGGGAGTTGGATTTTGAAGGGATTAATGTTGATCGGCAGGAAAAACATTAGGGCATATGCCTGATTATGGTGCAATAATTGTTAGCAATAATATGATCTGTGACCAGACACATAGGATGTTGTTTGTTACCTATATACTCTTGTAAGTTGTAACTGTTGTGTAGCAATCTTGGAATTACATATTTATTTCATTGGGGGTAATATTTAAAGATTAAGTTTTTCGCATCTCTCAGGCTACTTCCTATCCCTAAAACTAATCTCTCTCTTTGCATTTTCTAAGAGATTATTGTGAACAGTTAAGAATTTGTGTTTTGGTCCTTCCCGTGGTTGAAATGATGTGAATATTTTTCTACTTATTTTCCTTTTTGCGGTTTGCAGAATTGGGGATTACTGAGATAAAAATGTCCATGGTAGATGAACCATTGTATCCCATAGCTGTACTGATAGATGAACTGAAGAACGATGATGTGCAACTGCGGTTGAACTCCATCCGTAGGTTGTCTACAATTGCTCGTGCTCTCGGAGAAGAGCGCACCAGAAAGGAATTGATCCCGTTTCTTAGTGATAACAATGACGACGATGACGAGGTGCTCCTTGCAATGGCAGAGGAGCTGGGGGTGTTCATTCCCTATGTTGGAGGTGTGGAGCACGCTCATGTTCTGCTTCCACCTTTGGAAACCCTTTGCACCGTCGAGGAAACCTGTGTTAGGGATAAAGCGGTGGAATCATTATGCCGAATTGGATCTCAAATGAGGGAGAGCGATTTGGTAGACTATTTCATTCCCTTAGTGAAGGTCAGCTGGCTTTTCGTTTGTTGGATGTTAATTATAGTCATTTCCATTTTAGCCTCGCCATTTGACCTAATATTCGTCCATCGGTTACATGGAGAGGATGCATGATAAACAACTGCTGAAATCAATGAAATTTTCCTTTTGTAGAGACTTGCTGCAGGAGAATGGTTTACTGCTCGTGTATCTGCTTGTGGACTCTTTCAAATTGCTTATCCCAGTGCCCCTGATATGCTGAAGTTGGAGTTGAGGTCAGTGTACAATCAGTTGTGTCAAGATGACATGCCAATGGTGAGGAGATCAGCTGCCACTAATCTGGGCAAGTTTGCTGCCACTGTTGAACCGGCTCATTTGAAGAGTGATGTTATGCCAATGTTTGAGGCACTCACTCAGGATGGTAAAAGATCTTCTTGGATCTCGATTTTTGTGCTTTCATTACCTTAATTCTTGGTTGATACTTGATTGGGTATAAAGAACATTGGGCTCCAGGTTGAAAATTTTGGTAGATGCTTGTAAGTCAAGGTTTGGTAACCTCACTCCATCTTCTCGATGATGTCTGAGCAGGATGGACCATTTGGTTTAAGATGAGAAGTGCTTGCTTACTAACTCTCATCTACACTTTTGCCAACCTACAGATCAAGACTCCGTGCGTTTGTTGGCCGTTGAAGGTTGTGCTGCACTTGGAAAGTTGCTGGAGCCCCAGGACTGTGTTGCACATATTCTTCCTGTAATCGTCAATTTCTCTCAGGTACAGAGTTACTAAGGAATTGGCTTCCATAAGGTAGTAAATGGCATTTTTGGTCTTATTTGCTTGAGTTATCTTCCAATGCAAGGGACGTATGTGTTTCATGAAACAGTGATACTGTACTTGGACAAGGTCCCCTGATGTATACTTGACCAGTCAGTTCTGCCAGGGATGTTACAAGCTAGTACTGATTCCTGGAGCACATAATTATTCCTAGAAAAGACGCGGGACGTGCAGTAATCTTATTTGAAAGGAGTGTTGTTGGGCATGGTTCTATTTGTTTGGAATTGTAGTATTGATTTTAAACTTGCTCTTTGAAATGCTGCTCGTGGTATTCTGTGTAAGAAGACTGAAATAAAGTTCAATTTCTTACCAATTGTGTGAAATATGGATTGAACTCAGCTGCTTATAGATTAGCCACCTTAGTTTACCTAAGTTCTTGATAATGATAATTGGTATTTTCAGACTCTACCTCATCCTTCTTATGTTTCTGCAGGATAAGTCGTGGCGTGTTCGATATATGGTTGCCAATCAATTGTACGAGCTTTGTGAGGCTGTGGGGCCTGAACCAACCAGGTGAACATTGTTGTTGTTTCTGTTGGTACAATCTTAGCTTCTCAGCCTTAGTTCTGTTACAAGGAGAGTGAGAGAATCATACTTGCATAGGTCGACTTTTTGATTCGGAGTTCATGTGTATAAAAGAGAGAGAAAGAGTTGAAGTACAACTGTGATTAAATTCCTCCTTCCATAGGAACTAACTATAGTTGTTTGTATACTATCAAAAAAACTATAGTTGTTTGTATGGAAAATAAATATTCTGGTCTTGCTGTTAATTGCTTCTTTCTCTGGCTGTTCAATTTCTTAAGGTTGGAATTGAAGATAATTTTTTCTGCCTGGCATTCTTTGTCTCAGCACATAGCACTTGTTATTCAATTGAGAAAAAAATTAATTGAATTTTATTGGTGATTGATTTGCTACTCTAAGTCTTGAGTGTCGAATTGAAATTTTAGTTAGGGATCTATTGGTTGCAGTTTGCTGTTCGCCTGTCTGATTTCATGTAAAAAAAACGAAAAAAATTCCATTTTTCAGTTAAACGTGTTTTGCTGTTTATCTTCATATTTAACTATTGCCTTAGTCCCGTCAATCATCTGTGACTTGTCTGGCACAAGTTATGGCAGAGATGGACAGATCCAGTATCTTGTGATCTGCCTGTTAATTTTCTTTGTCATTTTCACTAGCGTCATTCTTTTGTCATGGCTGTGTTCTATTATCAAAGCTTTACTTAACAAGGAATCTATGTTATTGCTATCTCTATTTAGGACGGACTTGGTTCCTGCATATGTACGACTCCTTCGTGATAACGAGGCTGAAGTGCGTATTGCGGCCGCTGGAAAAGTCAGCAAATTTTGTCGTATTTTGAGTCCAGAGCTGGCTATACAACATATTTTACCTTGTGTAAGGGTGAGTGACTTGACTTTATTTGTTTGATGTGCTTCTCTTAAGAAAGCTTCACCTACTTTCTTTGTATTGGGTGTGTCTGTACTTATCATTATGTTGATCCCATGCAGGAATTGTCGTCAGATTCTTCTCAACATGTTCGATCGGCTTTGGCTTCTGTTATCATGGGAATGGCTCCTATTCTTGGGAAGGTAAAAGAATTTGGTGCAATATTGTACTACCTTTTGTTTATGTCTACTTGTCTACATTTAATTTAATTTTGTTGTATCTTTGAAGTATGATATGGCCTATCATAATCTTATAGAAGATGATGTACATGACAGATTGGAATGACGCCGTCGTATTCATGTAGTCGACTCCATTTGATGGGATACAGGCTTGATTTGTTGTTGTTGTTGTATGTTAAGATCTGTATTTGATTTTGCTTCATGTTAATTTGATTGAACTATATGATCTTCATCCCTTATCATAAAACATCATGGCTCCTTGTTGACTGGGACATGTATGCTAGCAATCTCAATCTTTTTTTCTGTCATATGTAGGAGGCCACAACTGAGCAGCTTCTTCCTATTTTTCTCTCCCTTCTGAAAGATGAATTTCCAGATGTACGCCTCAACATAATCAGCAAACTTGATCAAGTTAATCAGGTTTGTAATCATAATCAACCACTTCCAGTTACCTCCTCTACTATCAATATACATACTATTTCTGTGTTCAGTATTGTCTTACATTCTGGCCCTATGTTATCTGTTTGTTACAGGTTATTGGAATAGATCTACTGTCTCAGTCCTTACTGCCTGCAATTGTTGAGCTTGCTGAGGATAGGCATTGGAGGGTTCGATTAGCAATAATAGAGTACATACCCTTATTGGCAAGTCAGCTAGGAGTTGGGTTCTTCGATGATAAACTTGGTGCCCTCTGCATGCAGTGGTTGCAGGATAAGGTCTATTTCTCTCTCGTTAATGATAAATAGTTCTGTTTCTGGTTCTTTTTGCTTGCAACCAATCATCTTTTTTCTTGTGCGTTAATGTTAGATGCACCATTTTACCTGCCTGCCCGGTGCATCATGATTCTTCTTCTTTTTGCATAAGCTGGGACAGGAATCTTGTTTTACTTTTCCTAAGACAACTAGATCAGTTATAGATCGACTGTCTTTCTCTTTTTTGTTTTTTTAAATCCAACTCTCACACAGAATGGCCGCTGCTCAGTACTGGTTCTTAAAAGATCCATATGATGCACCCGCTGATGGTAGCTGTCCCATATGAATATACTCCAGAAGTTCAGAGCAAGATTGAAGTCTAGAATAAGGCATAAACCTGCAGCTTGCATATGGAAGTCAACGATTTCCAAAATGGAAAGAAATAGAATGAAATGAACGATGGTTCACTATGCATCTTTTTTTTTTTTTTTTTATCAATGCTTACCTAGCTTGTTCACAATAATAAATTATCATTAAGGTCTTTGACCCAAAAAGAAAAAAAGAAAAAGCTCATCATTTAAGTCTGTATTTCTCCCTTCTCTTCTAAAGTGGAAATAGAGAAAAAAAAAAAAGTTTTGGTGGAAATGATTTTGTCAATCTTGGAGGAGGTAACAAATGAACTAGTGTGGCACAAAGTTTACAGATCTATGTAGGTGACATCACGTAGTGTTAAAATGACAGTTTCTTTAAGCGTGTGGCTTCAGATTTTGTTTCTTTAATGGTAGGCTCATATTTCTTCTTTAGGTTTATTCAATTCGTGATGCTGCTGCAAACAACCTGAAGCGTCTCGCAGAAGAGTTTGGTCCGGAGTGGGCGATGCAGCACATAGTTCCACAGGTTGGTTGGTTGGTCCTGGTTTTTTCTTTTTTTAATTTGCTTCAAAGATGGCGGAGACTTGAATTTGATGCATGTACATCGGAAGATAAAGAAAAAGATTGTGTGTGGTATTCTTTATGCCATACGGAATAATGGCAGGCAGTCTTTGGGATTTTGCAAGGCTTGTAGACTTGAGTTTTGTAAGGCAATATGCCATGCCTAGAGTCAATAAACTTATTACAAATTCTACCATGTGGAATTATGAAAGGTGTCTTTGGGATTTTTTAAGACTTGTAGACTTGAACTTTGTAAGGCGGCATACCATATCTAGAAGTCTATAAACCTTAAGAATTGTTTTCTTTTGATGTCATTGGTTTAACCTTTGCACATGGATTGCAATTTTCTGAAGGTACTAGAGATGATGAGCAATCCACATTACTTGTATCGGATGACAATTCTGCATGCAATCTCGCTGCTTGCTCCTGTTTTGGGTTCAGAAATTACCTGCTCGCACTTGTTGCCAGTAATCACCAATGCATCAAAGGACAGGTATCTATTTCCAGCTTTTACTTGTGACTTGAGCTCCGCACATTTGGATCTCATGACTGACCCCAGGTCTTATGTCGACAGAGTTCCCAACATCAAGTTCAATGTGGCAAAGGTGTTGCAATCTCTTGTCCCAATTGTTGATTCTTCGGTATGTGACCAACCTAACTGTTCTTTCATAATCCATTGGGCATCTCTTGTCCCTATTGCTCTTTCAAAGAAATTACAGTGTCTCTGAATTACTTTTTTCTAATTGTTTGACAACATTATTCATTGGGCTCTTTACCAATGTCAACACAGGTGGTCGAGAAGGCAATTCGTCCATGTTTGGTCGAGCTTAACGAAGACCCAGATGTAGATGTTCGTTTCTTTGCCAACCAAGCTCTTCAGTCTATTGAGCATGTGATGATGTCAAGCTAGACGGGTAACGCATGTCACTGCAAGACCTTAATCTATTAATGTATTTTATACTTGTATGTGAACCTTACAAGTAGTAGCGAGTGTAGCTGTCATCTGCACTGTTATCAGTTATGGCCCCCAGTTACTAGTTGGGAGAATTCTGGTAGGAAAACTTGAAAGCATTGTACTCTGGACAGCCTTAGATCATGCTCATTTCTACCGTCGCAGCTTGTGCTCTGAGCCTCCATCGTTAGCCTTGTATGACTTGTTTTGTTTCTGCAATGAGAATCGCTTTTGTCGCTATGTTTCTCATCTCAATGTGTCTCGTACTGCTTATTTATACAGGATCAAAGTCTGATTTCAAGCTTTTCATTGGTAGAGTCCGACTGGAGCTGGTGCAAGTCAGCATAATGATTCAATTATCATTGCTGGAAGTCTAGCGCCTGTCTGTCTGTTTTGTTGTTGGTTGCTGTGATAATATGAGGGTTCTATCGGTCGGTTTAACATTGGATCGGAGCCGGGACCTTTGTTTTCTAGTTTTTGTCTGCATTTTTTCCTCCTGGCAGAAATGGTGTATTTCCTTACCAGATTCAGGTTTCTGCTTCTGGCCTAATGTTACTTTGTCCCTCAATGTGGCTAACCCGTAACAAAGATGGTATATTGTCGTATTGTGCAATCATTCTTGGTTGGCATTGTCACTTGATCGCATACAGGCGAACCTTCACATTCTATAAGTGTACTTCTCAGGCCTTGTAATGTGAGTATGGTAAGTCGTTTAAGTTCTGGTGAACATAGATGGATGTGGTCACTTTGACAAGAGGAAAAGTTGTTAACCGAGCCCAGGCGGGATAAGTTAAAACTCATTTTGTCTGTCTCGAAAATGGGTCAAGGTATTGACTTGACTTGGTTCGGGTTTGGATCGAACAAGGTGAAATCATCTTAATTGCTCCTTAACACACGGGTCTACCAATAGATTTGTCACTTCTATTACAGATTTGTTATCGTAAGACTATGTAGTTCAAATAACCAGGATCGCAAGCTGATGTAAAATCCTCGAGGAACCCAAATACTGATAACAAGCCAGGCAATTTCTACACTGCTAAATGACCAGCCAGGCTTTTTCTTTGGGATTTTTTCCTTAATTGGTACGCCCAGAAAATATTTTTTTTCCAAACTGAAACGGCCAAAGTAATTTTCCAATGTGGCGCATTTGTAGGTGGATAGAGAGAAGAGATGCAATGCGTGTCTATTTTGAAAAGCCGCAATTCGTCTTTTCCTTCTCTAAAGCCGCCGTGCGTTTTTCAATGACTATAGTAAAAATTCACGAATCCACATCGCCCGTGGCGTGTGCATGCATCCCTCTCCCCCCTATGAATATACCCCTTTTCTTTCACCCATTATTCACTTTAAAAAAATTCAAACATTATAAATCCAACAAAAAAAATTATATAGTTTAAAATTTTATTTTAAAATCTTCTGTTTGCGATAAAATTATACATCAACTCAAATACGACTTCTCATCATGGAAAATCATTCCAACTTTTATCAGGTCATGTTTTTACTGGCACATGGAATGATTCATCTTTTTTCATCTATCATTCAATCCTCAACATCTATCGTTCAACCCTCAACACGTATCGTTCATCTTTGACCCTCTACAAAAGATCTTGCCTCATCCTTCTCTACCTTCATCTCCACGAACTCAATATTATTCTATAATCAACTACTTTCTCATCAAACTCAATCTTTCATCTCAAAAATATGGTTGTACTCGTGATCGAGATTAAACTACACATCGAAAGATTCAACGGGTCTGAATTACATTCAAATTGATTCGAAAAAAAATGATTCTGTCTTTTACGTTATTGTCAATCTATTGATCAACCGACCGAGTTTTATACAACCCAAGGCGACTACAAGAGGACGGAGATACCGAAAAGCAAGATTCAGAAGCGAAATTGTCCATGCATTGTAACGTCCCGATTTTTTCATAACATGTTAATACATAATAATACAAATGACGTCATTATCGCCGAATCCCAACATCTCAGGTAGGCACAAATTACTTAACCGGTTTAGATACATAAATAAATAAAATCCACTTAGACATAAATTAAAAATGTTATCTGATACAGTAAAAATTCCTCATTTATTATATATTTTATTTAATCTATAATTATAATACAGTAGATGCATATTAGCACCATAACCTATGTTACACCTGCCCGTCATCTGTGTCTTTTGAAAACATAGAGAACAAAAAAACACAGAAAAATAGTAACCATGTGTCATATGAGCTCAATGACGTGTAGGTCCCCTTGTTAAGGAAATGTCCACTTAGATTCTTTTTTTCAGCACTCTATAACTATCATGTCAATACGATTTCACGATTATCATCTCAAAAACATAATAAAGACAGACAATGCGTGTCCTTGACGAGGGTTATTCAATTTCAACTTATCAAGTTTTATTCACTTTCAGATAAAAGAGACATCCACAAAAGGAGATAAGCCAAACCGGAGCTCAGGTTCTCCTGTAGTGAGTTTTGCTTATACCAAAAGAACCTCACAGAGTCGATGAAAAAAATTACCATCAAATCATTGTATAATATAAACGACAGATACACGCTCTTTGTATTTTATACCATCGAGTTATCCTACTAATTATGGATTTACACTTCTTTCACAGATTCATCCTCATTATATAAACTAATAAGACATAACATATACCATGCAACAACACTTTATATTACTCAGCATTTAGTACACAGCACATGACAGTTACAATCAGTATTTTACGTCAGTCATATTTAATTACTACGTCTAAATAATCCAATGCATATTATTATACTCATGGTATAATAATACACATCGTCACACACAATAAATCTAAACTTCACCTTCTTGCACTGCTTTTCACACAAACACGCTCAACTTTTCCTTCATGTGTCAACAAGTACCGCCTCCAACCCCTATAACATATTAGTATTTACATATTAATATATTTCTTTATGAATGTTTATTCACGTTACGGAGTTAAACATATTTCTTCGTATTTCGTAAGAAACCATCATATTAATATTATGAGGTGATGCTAAGCTTTGTACAAACCTTTGATACATATTTTGATTATCCATGATGATGATTTTATATATTGAATATCATTAACGATATTTGTGAACATTTGGAGTTGTTTTGGGATCAAGATGATCACTCCTGCTCCAAAAGATTCTGAGACGACATTCCGACCTCATTAACGGGTGTCTCGGTTTTAGGAACGGATGTCCTGACCTCTAAAATGGATGTTTCAGATTCTATCCAACATGATATTTGGATGTATTTAAATCTACAATTTCTTGTATACAACTCCAAAAATTATTCCGTAAAATTTTACATAAAGTAGATTCCATAATCTTTTCACTGAATTAAAATTTCTATCGAAAAACCTTATCAATAATAACAATTAAGTAGTTCAAATTTATATTTTATGCTAGTATAGACAGTTTGATCTTACTTTGCTTATTAGCTCATAACTCTCTAGATACAACTCCAAATAATTATTTGTAAACTGTTCTGAAAACTAAACTTTCATACATTTCCAATGATACAAGACTTGTCTTATAAATCCTACTATATAATTCATATCAAGCCACAAAGTTATCCCTATAATCAATTTTTTAGTAATTGGCATATCCGTACGTTTTAATTTATATATTAAAAATCACAATTTCGAATCATGATTTATTAATTTTATTAGAAAGTAGACAAGTGAGAATTTAACATATATTAATATCAGAATTTATAAAAGAGTGTATAATATTTTACAATTTTTTAAGTAAAATGATCAGCTTCTCTTATTAATGATGAAGAATCCTCGCCGTACTCACTTTATCATCTAGCTTCTCCTCTTCTCCTCAAACTTTTTCTTCTTCTCTTTTCTCTCTTAACTCTAATCTTGCATGATAAGGATTATTTTATTTTGTGTTTGTAAGAATCTTTCAAGGAGAAAAAGAGTTTGTATTTATAAAAAACTAAATTAATTAAAATAGTTTAAGTGGATAATTGGTTTAATTTAGGTGGAGTAAAAATTGACATAAAGAAAAATAAGTGTCAAAATTAGATTTAGGTTATTTTCGTATAAATAGAATATTTTCGTATTAAAATCATATTTTTTTTTCGTATTTATGTATTAGGGTTGCATTTCATCCATATTTTGTATGTTTTCCCTATTATATCGTCAAATAAGATTTTTAACCCCACAAAATAAATTATAACGTACGATAGTTTGTTATTCATGTTAATTATTGTAAAACTAAAATTTACGTAATTTTTCTGACCCTTACATACATGCTGTTCAAAAATTGGGGTTGGAGGTTTTAGGCTGCATGAGATTAGTGAAGACGTGTACTCAACTTGACGTTACATGATCGAAAAATGGTACGAGACCCACATGAACAATCGTGGAGGTCCTCAACTGCCGTAGATAAATTACACAACAAATCAAGAAGCTACGAGCTTAGGTACGAGCTCTGAAAATGTCGGTATTCATCTATATTATGGAGGAAAGCAAAGCACAACACCTCGAGACGAAGCTGCTGACTGGGCCTCATACGATGAAAAACTTTCTTTATCTAACGTTAAGTGTGGATACGAAACTCCAAATTATAAATGATTATGTTTTTTTTCTCGAGGAAGATACAACAGTGTGAAAAACTACATGTGCAGAATTTGATGATTTTTTACGTCTACAAAGATCCATAAACGAATCGTTGGAGATATCAAATGTTTAGGATAAATGAATAATTAGGAGAAATTCTTCAAAAACACACATGAAAGACGGAATAAATCTAATATTTTTTGTTCGTAGATATGAATTAACTTAAAAGATCGTTACAACTTATTGTAGTATGTAATAAACAATGTTTATTTTTTATTATCTTATGTATGTTCTAAGTGAGATTCGAAAAATGTTATCTTTAAGTTTTAATTATAGTGAATGAAGAGTACTTTTTTTTTTATAATCATTTGGATTTTTATTTATATAAATGAAGAGTACTTTAAGTTATCTTATGTTCTAAGTTTATATTTATTGTAGTATGTAATAAACAATGTTTATTTTTTATTATCTTATGTATGTTCTAAGTGAGATTCGAAAAATGTTATCTTTAAGTTTTAATTATAGTGAATGAAGAGTACTTTTTTTTTTTATAATCATTTGGATTTTTATTTATATAAACGACCCTATGCTATTGATCTATACATGCATAAAACATTTAATATCATAAATATGGATCAAAATTAGATAAAAATTAGATCTAAAATGAAAAATTAGAACAATACCAATAAGGAGCTTAGGAAATTGATTTTTGTTATAACATATGAAAGAAGATGTGCGTCTTTCCAAGGGAGGGACGCCGTGCATCTCTATAGGAAACAGAGACGTAATGCATCTCTATAGGAAACAGAGACGTAATGCATCTCTTAAAAAAAAAGACGATGTACATCATTTCTCTTTCAATGTCATACACATCACATTGGGAAATTTATTTATACGAGATTGTTTGGGAAAAAAGTTTTCTATCCAAACCAATTAAGAAAACAATTCTTTTCTTTGCAACGACGTGACCTGTTACAAGTGAATTGAACACAAAAAAAAAATAAATTCACATTTGACACAAAATATTAGTACAACAGAGACGAATGAAGGCTACAGAACGCCCGTAGCACCTGGTTTGTTCCTAGACTAACACAACATGGCACCTCAGCCACTGTTCGTCGGTAACATATCTAACAAAGGTCAAGTTAAATTGGAAGCCTACATCAGCAGTGTTTACTTAAGTTTCGGGTCTTCCCTCCGGTACAACAAAAGTGACGGTTCTTGTGCAAATGACACCAAAGGTGTCAACTCCAAGATGCCCGCATTCGACGTTTTTTTTTTATCACATTTGAGTGACGTTCCAGGAGCGGATCTCATGAGTTCTTAGGGCGAGCTAACCACAAAGAGCTGAGGGCACGAAGACGTGTCTTGTAATCGTGAATCACAAGTAGGGCACGAGCTGCTTGCCGCGCTGTCAAGATTCTGTTCATTCGCTGTAGAGTCTGCTGCCTCAGAAGATCAGCCTACCGGCATGATCACAGTTAAACTCTAGCATACCAAATAAGCAACTTGCATGAACCAATGTTTAACGTTGAAGATAGACACTATACCTGGTGGACAAAGTTCTCTAGTGTCGCAAGCTTGCCCATAGCAATTGCCATCTGCCCCATGTAATCAGCAACATTGCTTGAACCTGAAGGGCCAAGACAATTGGAGGACAAAGTGTCGACGAGTGAGAGTTGCAAAGCTTCCATGCCTTGTGATAACGCATCTTCGGCTTGCTGAGAGGATTGCTGCAGGTTGCATATGCCCACCAACTGCTGGTTTGTCAGAGGTTCAAGGTGGTTCACTAGTATCTGCAACATAAAAACCACTCGGAAAAGCTCAAGGTTAAACTATTTCATGTCCTGTAAAGGACCAAAAGAAGCGAACAGCCATGACATAGTAGGCAACCTTGAGAACTTCGGATGAGCGAAAACCACCAAGCCACATGAAGAACCTCTCAACAGGTGTCTTCCAAGTGCCGGTAAGCATGTGGAAGATATCGCCCTTAGCTGCTACGCTCTTCAGCCTATATAACTCATCATGGTGGGACATCACACTGTCCACATGAACACGCAACTCCTCATCAGGCACCTGGGAATTGATAGCTGATCTCAGGTCATTGATCAGCCGTTGATGATCATCGAGCCATCGAGAATAATTCACATCAAATGCCAATGCTCCTCCTGCAACGGTACCAACAACATTTACATGATAATGTATGAATATAATGTGATGCTTTTAAACAAACCAAGCATATTGAGGATGAGAGTTTTGAGATATTACCACCCAAAGATTGGCCTCCTTGTTCTCCAGACAAGCCAGTAGCAATAAAAATACCCTGCACAACAAAAGATAATAATCATCGAATAGAAAATCAACCCTTGCTCGACGTTCACTCTGCTATGACGAAACAACCGACAAATAAAAAACAGAACTTCATTAGACGGCAAGTACGAAAGTTCAGCACCTGCTGACGAGCTCTCTCGAGCTCTTGCTCAAGTTGTGCAAGCTTGATCCTACTACTCTCGAGCTGCTGAACATATGCCTGAGCATCAAGAATAAAAACTATAAACTGCCCATGGTATCTCCGAAGAAAGAATAATAGTTGCCATCAGCAAGAGCACATCATGTCAAAAATTAGTTACAACAACCACAAACCCAGCTAATCCTGTCCAGAACCTGGTATGAGGCAACCATTAGCTAGTGACTAGTGTACTAGAAATCAAATAATTGCAGAGAAGCAAGAATTAAAGACCAGTAAATTCCCATTTGCCAAATTACCAAAAAGATGTACAACCCAGTGATCAAGGAGCAAACAAGCCAAAGAATGAGTTAAATGCATCACATAAATTTACACTGACATGATAAATTAGTCTTCTGATATGGATCACACTGATATAACTTCACAGCCTTGATTTGCATACAATATATTCTTGCCAGCCTTTGAGCACATTGCGACCCTGTTGACGGTTAAGTGGTACACTAATGGGACCATTGTATCGAAAAGATGCGTCCAAAATTTTATCCTGACTGACTTGTATATTAACCATGATCTGCTGCATCTGTGGGTACTATCTGATGAATGGCTCATTATTTCGAAGGGCAGAAACGGTGCAGGTACATATAGCCATAAAGACCATTATGACTATGCACAACATCAAGTATGTCTTGTAGATACTAGCAAGTTTTTTCCCTGTCCTTGACTTGCTTATATGACACTAGTTTAGCCATTAAGAGCCAGCAGAACAATGTGCCTGAAGACATTTCACGGTGTAGGGTCGAGCTTGGCGTTTAATAAAGATGAAATGACTTCAGAATCTGAAGAAAACAGTTCATGAACTGTCACAATTGCAAGTACTTGGATACCTAGATGGATCCTACTCTTAGCAAAGAGCAGTAAATATTGATCCGAATGTTAGGGATGAAGTTTTAACTGTCTTACAGTGCAAGATTCTTTATCAAACAAGCAAACGAGAATAAGCTAAATGATAAGAACGAAACATACATCATAAACATTGTCTATAATTAGCTACCTTCTTTCTGAGTCGACTCTTCCGCGCAGCTTCTCGGTTCTGAGCTAGTCTCCTGAGAACCTGTGGTCAAGTTAAACTTGTAAAAGTTAAAACAGAACAAAAGATATATGACGTTGTCTGTAATAAGCACACACAATAGCATCAGAGACAAGAACCTTCTGATCGCCTATCTTATCCTTGGGTTGATCAACAGAATCCACAATCACGGCTCCACGATTAACTCCTTGATACTGTCATGAACAAAAACAACAAATACCCGTTGAACAAAAGGGGTAAAAATGAGAAGGACAAACTTCAGCTCTGCTATAAGTCTTATCTTAACACATGGATTATCATCACTCTACTTATACCTGACTAGTAAACCATGTCAGCACACTGCGAAATCTTCAGCAGCATGGCAATTTAACCATTATACTCAAGTAAATACTGTAGTACAATGCATAAAGCTTACATGTGCACATACGAGTCGCAAACTGTTACTGATACATAACAAGCATTTGACAGTCAATGTTCAAATCTTGAGACATTAACCCAGAACATATAATTAGTGAGTGATTTCAACTATGTGTAGGTTTGCCCAATAGTCATAGGAAAATGGAACTCTAGGGTTCCAACTACCACCATCATGGAACAGAAGTTAATTCAAAAGTGACGAATTTGGCTGCACCACAAACAAGAGGCAACCCTGCTCCAATGTTTGTAAACAATAACAAATCAAGCCCATAGGGGACCATTGTCCCAATCAGGCAAAAAAACCCTTCACCAACATCACTTGAGAATCACAACATCACCATAGATCAACACCAAACAGTAACTTGCATTATAGTTCCTCACAAACTCAAATCTCCACCCAAACAAAACAGGAAACAAACCCATCAATTGCTCACTGAGAAACAGAAAACAGAGCCCCATTTTGCATGAACATGAACAGAACTACATCACACAAGCAGAGCTCTCAAAAGAGGAAAATGGTAATGAGGCTGAAATCTTCAAGAAACCTGGTTTTTCTCATCAGTGTCAACATCAGTTGAGGTATCTGTTTGCTGACTGGTATCAGCCGTGGCAGATTCACCCCAATTATCAAAATGACCACCAACATTCACAGCCACCACCGGTGCTGCCTGCGCCGCCACGGGCGCCACCACCCTCTTGTCTATCAACAGCTCTCCAGCATCCACCACCACCCCCGTGGGCGGCGAAGAACCCATGTGGGTTCCTCCTCCTATGCCCTGAAATTCAATCACCAATTTGAAATCTCAATTATTCAGAAAAGACCCAGATGAGAAAAATGCTTGGATACATGAAAATGGCGAAATGGGTACCCCGTTTATGGCTCCAAAATGTAAACTTGAAGCAACGGTGACATTGTTGGACTTGATATTGTACATCCCACCTTCACACACGAGAAAACATGATAAAAATAAGAGAGCAAAAGTGCAAGAAAGTCAGAAACTGAAGAGAAAAGGCAAAGGAAAGTGTTTACTTCGGCTTAAATCAACAGCATCGTGGTGGTGGAAAACAACTGGGTGCTCCAATTCTCCCATGTCCATGTATCTTGAGCTGCTGTTCCTGCTCCCATCATCTCCTCTGCTTCAAAATCACCAAACACACATTTTCTCATCACAAAAACAGAAAACAAAAAGTACCCATTTTGAATTATGAAGAGAAGAGATAGAGAATGAGAAAATGCACCTGAGATAGAAGGCAGGAGAGTGGCAGTACATATCGGAAGCAACTTGCTTGAAGCTCTGCATATCACAGCACTTTGTCTATATGACAATGTCCTAGCCTCTATATAGCCAAAAGCTTTGAAATTTCAGATACTCATATGAAAGAACATGAGAGTCTTGGGGGGTATTATAAAATGGAGTATTAGTATCAGCAGAAGCAGCAGGCAACAAAGAGTCAGTGGAATGATGAAGAAGAAAATGTGAAGATGACAGTGGTGGGATTTTTTTTTATTTTTTTGCTAAGTTGGTGAAAAATGAGATATGAGCAGAGAAGCAATGGATTTGATGATCATGGAAGCATGAAATGAGGGGAGAATCAAATAGGGAGAGGTTGAGTGTGGAATGAGGAGAAGAGTGTTGCAGGATACTACTGCTGGATACTGGATATCAGTACTCAGTACGGCTCCCTTTTGCTCTTGTTCAACTCAGCTCTCTCATGAGCTAGTCTGTTGTTCTTGTGATTAATTAATTGGTTTTTTGGGGGGTGAGAATAGGAAGAAGTCTATAGCGGGTTTGCTTTTATTGTTAGTTTTATTGCGATTCTGACTTTGCAATTTATTTACTTCCCAAGGAAATAACCTCACTCTACGCCAAGTCTTTGCATATCTTCGTTGAAATGATCATGGAACAAATATTAGAAAAGATTTATAGCTTTGATTTAAAATTAATAATGTTAATTGATTTTATATCTTAAAAAAAATTCTTTATAAGATTGCGACTAATCTCTCATTTACTGACAAGACGTCTCCCACCAACATCGGATAAAACTTTGATCGAAGTTGATTATATAGGCATAGTTTTTTGATTTTTTAGAGTTGTCAAATTCTAAAACATGTAGGAAACAAAATTTTGGTTGATCGCAATACTAATAAAATTATATATATTTCGTTCTTTTCAAATCATATTCATGATATGATATTTGGATAGTTGTTATTGTCGTCAAATACCAAAACATACAATCAATTTGTAACATAATATAAACTTTAATCTTCTTAATTAGTTATAAACCTCTCTGCTCCAAAGAATCCTAATTAAAATAAACTTCTATGCTCAAATCTAATGTTAACTATGGCGGGAAATATCAGAAGCATCCTAAAAAATGTACACCCCAGCAATATTTTTCAGTTATCCGATTGATTGAGATAAACTAACAATAATTAACAAAAAATTTACTTAAAAAGAAATATTAAATACATTCATTTGTATATTTTTTTTGGATATTCTTTTTCAATTTGATTCATTTATAATAATCATTTTTGGATCTTACATGATGAATTGATATAATCCCAAAATCTACCAATAAAATAAAATATTCAAAGAAAATATAATTAACATTTCTTTTACTTAAATGATCCCATCAATTAAACATCACAATAGGAAGGAGATGTAAACCCACGAGGACGTACTAATAATTCCACTTCGTCAAACTTGCCCATTGTACCTTGGCATAAACATCTCCTCTCACGATGGATGCGCCTGAGAGGAGTGGGGAGAGCCATGCGCGCTTGCGCATCAAGGTTTCTTTTACGATTTATCCCCCTAATTAAGATCTCATTCAAGAATTATTTTTAATACAATTCGATTAAATGATATTTTATATTTTATATTTTATATTAATTATAATATATATCTATATAGTTTATATTATTTTATATGTATAAATATAAGTCTCGTTTTTATATCAAATCATTTTTGATCGTCCCATAAAATTTGTTAGATTAAAATACATAACTTATATAATCATTGATGTTTTATTATAAATTTATAATAAATTAATATATTTTATCGTCGTTATACACGTGATAAAATTTATATCAATACATATATAAAATCAAATCAATAGAATTAATATAAAACGTGATAAAAACAAATGAAAAAACGGAAAGGGTTTTCTCACTTTCATCTTCGCCTGGCCCGTTCTGTTCTGTTGTGCCTCTGAGAATGATGATGCTCGACGACGTCGTCTCCCGTCCTGGTGTTACTGGGTGGTGTTGGGTTCTGTTGCTCTGCTACGGTTACTGGTACCAAATCAATTTAGGGGCAGCACGGGCAATTTTCAATTTCCCCTAACCCTCACTCTCTCCAGTGAACTTGTACAACATTTTTATTTTCTCTCATCAGAATATTACACTCCCGAGTACTCTTAATAATGGTCAAACATATTTAACCCTGTGTATCTCGAACTATATGTATCATCGCTTAGAATTGCACGTAACATGTTTTCGACAAAAGCTTTACAACGAAAATATCAAAACACTAAGTTAAGAACAGCAAAGACTGCATAATAAGAACCGGAGGCTTATACTCGATGTGCCTATGCTATTATGTTCAAACTTTTCATATTACGAGTTAGAATTGTGATAAACCTTCTAGTGGAGCAGTAAATTTCTTTGCCACCCAGTACCAAAGAAATCAGCATAATCTACTCAATAGTTACGTCCTCGAATTGAAGTTCATGGACTAAGAATTAAAATAGTCCGAAATGTATACTATACTCAAAGTTACAAACCGCACAACTGTATGATGGCTCAGAGTAATGCAGTGAAATTGTGCAGAATTTGGGTAAATATTTATAAGCTAGTACTCCGTATCTGTTGTTACACATAAGGTCTATCCAACCATACGATCTAAATTGTCGTCTGTGTGGACACTGCAATCTAGTGTGGGAGACTGAGCTGAGCATTGTTTGCATTGAGGACTGAGCGGCTCAGCCGCTGCTGCCTGCCTGCCCAAATGGCTAATCCAATTAGAATTTCCCTCACTGCCACTGGCGACATTGCTAGCTAGCTAGGCCGAAGTTGATGGGATTGTGTGATGAGATTTCCACTGCATCGGTATCGATAGGGTGCGCTGTCCGATGCCCCGTTCCGATGAATTGCGGTGAAAGACCCCAATCGTGGGACATCTTTTGCATGTACGTGAGACATCTTTCCAAGATTTGGTGATTAATTATGGTGATCTAATTTAAGAACACTTGTATTAGTTTATCTAAAATAAAGGTTTTATAAAACAAATAAAATAAGATGATGATATGATATAAAATTAAAATGATGTTGAAAGAATATATTGATATGTATATTAAAATATAAAAGTTATAATATGAGATAAAATAATTTCGATAAAATTAAAACAACTCCAATGACGATAATCATTTTGTTCAAATTCTTGTTATATTTTAAGAATAAATAGTGTCAAAATATTATAATTTGACGATGATGCTTCTAGGATAAACATATTATATTTTGCCAAGTATCAACTTTTGTATTTTTTAGATTCTTGACAATATTTGTACTCAAGTTGTAAAGTTGCAAAAATTTGTCATGGGCATATTTGTTGTCAAATATAGCAATCAATTTAGCTAAAGTCCTTCTATAACATGAAAAAAACAACATCATTGGAGCGAATAATTTTGGGATCATTGTTATATTCTGAGAAAAGCAAGCCATACAGCATGCTCATTGTTCTTGTTCTAATCGATTACTGTAACATTATATATAACAAAGAGTAAAAAAAAGAGAGAAAAGTTATCGAGATTCCGATGAAAGTGTTCGTTGGGTGTATCAATTATCCTCGATTACATCTTACATCTTCGTCCAAAAAAATTTACAACGACACATATTTGAGATCGAATTTAGTATGATTAAATATTAATTTTTTTTATAAAATTATTATAAAATCTAATGATAGATTAAATTATGAACTTTAATCGTGAGCCAATTTAAGATTTTTCTGACATCGTTAAGAATAAAAATTGAACATTTCGAAGTGTGTATCGTTGTAAAAATTATGGGACGGAGAAAATATATAATATTCAATAATAATTATATTAATTAACACCTATTTTGAGTAATTTTATTATTTGTCTAAATGATATACTTCTACTAATAAAATTAGTGAAAATTCTCATGAGGTATCATTTTAGAGACTTATTTTTAAGGAGGTATCACTAAGGGAACAATGCTATGTGCGCTTCTTGCATTGTATGTTCTATTAATACTAGATATGTTATTTGTGCTAACTACTTGATTTACTGGATGTACTTGTTGTCAATGATGAAGAGGAAGAGATGTTCCTTCTCAATGGACGTAAACACATTTTGGACTCCTCAAATAGTATAGTTACATTAATTGTTAAGGGTTGATTGATATTGTGAGGACGAGACCCAAGTGAGGGTCTGTAATGTGAGAAAATTAATTTAAACCAAAGATTTTATTCATACAATTAGCTGCAACATGTTGTTTATGGAATTAATAGCAACCAAATAATGTAAGAAGAAGAAAACAAAAGATTTTTCTTATCCTATTGCTAAGATTTATACTATTTATTGTGCATACACTATCTATGCTACGTGCGTTTCTTGCATTGTATGTTATATTAGCACTAGACATGTTGACTGTGCTAATTATGCTGGTTGAGTTACTGAGGCGCTTTTGGCTGAAGAGTAATCAGCCTGAAAAATCAAATGTATGTTAAAAGAAACATGAGGTTAAATAAAAAAAAAAAAAACATGTTGAAACTAAACTGTGTTAACATAGGGAAAAACAATTTGTTTTTGATTCATTGTGTAGGAGGTTAAAAACTGCTCATCCTAATAACTTGGAGAACTAAAATGTATGGTTTGGAGACTTGTGAAAAACCAACATGTCTTTAATGTGAAGATTACTCGGAATGAAAATGCAAACTACAAGTAGTGAATGAGAAATATAGTGAATATTATGGTGAATGTTTCTCTTGGGATAGACATTGAGGTAAAAGCTTTAAATGTTAAAGAAAATCATATTTTGGGTGACAATAAAACTCAAAATTTGGGACATGAAAGTGTTATATTGTTCAAGATACGTTATGGCTTAAAAAAACATCATATTATACAGAAATGATATAAATGACAATTGGAAGGGTGTTAATTAAGTTTTGAAATTCTGTCAAACTGACAACATAGAGGATGAATTTATATATACACTTTACTGACACATATCTTGAAATGATGGTTCAAATACAAGGGAACGCAATGTATTTTCCAACGTGTAATCATGTGCATATTTATGATTTGACATTACTCAATCGTATTCTTGTTGGTGATCAGACATTATACAGAATCAAAATGGGAATAGAACCTAAGGATATATATTGGTCAAAGGGCTTATGTTAGCTAATTTCAGGTGCGATTAACAACATGAAAATTTACATATTAAACTATTGAAAATGAGCCTAAACGAGAAATGAATTAAACCTATATTATGTTAGTTACTTCTGGGAAGTAGGGTGATATAAAAAAAAAGTTAGTTTTCTCAGATAACTTTTGTTGGAAATTACAGGAAATCTCTTTAAAGGAAATGAATGACTTACACTTAATGTCAAGATTGATATGTTTACTACCAATGGAGGGTTTACAGAATTGAAAGACTTCATATGTCAAGGGAAGTACACTTATGTTTGAGGATTTCAAAAAAAATTCTCTAAAATAAGTATTCCAGAATAGAAATTGAGAATCATTGAGAAAGAAAATCTATCTTCATGACAAAGGTTACAACAAGTTATTTGTGTAAGTGGTTAAATTGTTATACAGAGACATAAGCATATATATGCCTACTTCTTGCATTAGTAAAGCAGGATTCCTATAGTTGATACTGTTACCATACTTAGTTCATTTACTTCATACTAAATATTGGGAGTTGAATTGTGATGGTTATCTTGAAGCAACAAAATTTAGGTTGAGTTAAACATGGATCAATAAAATGATCAAATGATTAGGATGTGAGGAGATAACGGGATTCCAAATCATGCTTAAAGATTAACGAATCCACGTCTCCTTTGTCTTTGATAGGCAAAGTCACCCACGCGTGATAAATGAATGACACGTAGTTTAAAATACAGATTTCATCGGAGTTTGTTTTAACCCTTCCTGAATACTAAGTATAATAAATAGGAGATGAAACCTCAACGAACTCTTCACAGATTTAGAGTTTGATCACCACTACAACTCATAATGCATCCGTTTATCAAGAAGATCATGCATTGGGTACTGTTCGTGGCACCTCTATGTTCCTTCCCCGTGGTTATAATGGATTACATTGTGCCTTTCTTCTTTGCAATGTCGGAAACGTGGGATCTTCTGATTCTTTATGCTTTCTTTCCACTAGTGTTTTATCTAGAAATTATAACATTCATCCTACTCACGCATAACTGATAAGGTGAAACTTATGTGATATCATTAAAAAATTATTTGAAGTTCAATGTGACTTGAGGGTTGTTTTTACGGATATTTTGGATACGATAATGGTTAGGAGTGTCATTGGATCCCTGTCATGGTCGTGAAAGGCTATTAAATTGTGTGAAACGAAAGTGTCACGGTCTTGATAGCCCTTGTAATGATTATAACGGATGGATATAAGCGCTGTTTGATTTTCTGTGCACATCACGGTTGTGACAGAGAGCAGTCATGGTCATGAAACATTAGGAATACCATATTGATTTAATGGTAGTTCCTAGGTTCTCTCGATTGTTAATTTCGGGGATGAAATCCTTTTAAAGAGGGAAGAATGTAAAGATCCAAAATTTGAGATAATTTATTTTTTCAATTATTAACAAAAACAGTATATTACTGAAGGTCGTAATTTATACAGTGGGGTTACAAAACTTGTTTGTCAAAATTGAGATAAAAATATGCTAAATACGGATAAAGTTAAACCCGAACACACAAATACGAGGGGCTTAATACCCTTCTTGATTTTTGAAATTTTCCCTCCACTTCACCCTCTTCCACTACCCCAGCCATTTCTTTATCCACGTTTTCATATTTACAACTTTTCCTTATGATTCTACTATCAGCGTCCTCTTCTCTTTATCTCTTTTCACTTCATTTCAATGTAACGTTATCCCAACTCTTTTTCCTCTCCAATTACCTCTCAATATTCTCATGGACTCACGGAGAGGGGCAAGACGACTAAAGCTCGACCTCATCATCAAACACCTTGCATGGTCTAAGTTATCATCCATTGGAGCTCGTACACACCATAGTTGAACTTGGTAAGTGAAGGTGAGCTTCGTGACAATTATACAAAGATTAAAAACCTTATGTAAAATTGCAGGCTTTAAGATAAATTCGAATTTTAATATATGTTGAATCCTCGCATGTTTACTTTCTAATGAAGTTGATAGATCATGATTTGGACTTATGAATTCCGTGATATAAATAAAAAAAGTGAGGATATATTAATCTGTAAAAATTGATTACAGGGATGACTTTATATCTTAATCTGGAATTACACAGTATGAGTTAAAAGACAAACCCTATATCACTGGAAAGGTCTCGAGTGTAGTTTCTAGATCAGTTTATAAATCGAGATTTGAAGTTGTGTGTAAAGAGTTATGAGGTGAATAGCGAATGAAGGTCAAACTATCTGATCGATCAGAAAATATAAATTTGAACGAATAAACTGTTATTATTGGTAAGATTTCATGATAAAAACTCTAATTCTATGAGAAGTTTATATAGTGTACTTTATGTACAATTTTATGAATTAATTTTTTGAGTTGTATGCGAGAAGTTATAGATTTAAACGTATCAAAGGGTCATGTTGAACAGAATCTGAGAATGAACCGTTTTGACCTCGAAAACAACTCCAAATGTTGATAAATATTTCTAATGATGATAAATACATTAAATCATCTTACATGGACAATCAAAATAAGTATCAAAGATTTGTCCAAAGCTTAGCATCATCTCATAATATTAATATGACATTTTTTCACGAAATACGAACAAATATATTTAACTCCATAATGTGAACAAAAATTCACAATGGAATGTATTAATATGTGAATCCTATTATATTATAAGATTTGAAGACTCTGCGCGTTGTCACTTAAGGACGAGGCAGAGCGTGTGGATGTGAAGAACTGTGGTAAAAGTTAATGTTTATATTTATTGTGTGTAACGATGTGTATTGTTATACCGTGAGTATAATTATATCCGTTGGAATTTTTGGTCGTAGTCACTAATTGTGGCTGATATAAAATGGTGACTGTAACGTTTAAAATTATGATTTGTAATGATGAATGCTAATATACCGAGATGTATATAGTTATGTGATGGTTTCTGAGAAATTGACATAAAATGTGTGACGTACCTTATTACATATCACTTGCTGTGTGTCATAGATGTATGGCGTGTGTTATGCATGCTTTGCTGTTATAATGAGGGTGAATGTGTGAAAGAAGTGTTGTAATACCCCAAATATTTGATATTAAATATATTTAGTATATTAATAAATGAACGGATAAATATAACGTTAAACAAAACGTTATATGTTAGCGTACGAATAAAAAATAATGAGCACATAATGTTATAACGTAACGTTACAAATGTGCAAATAATATAACAAATACTTATCGTTAAACATAACGTTATAACGATATAGCGTACGTATTTAATAAACGCACATGTTAAACATAATAAACGTATAACGTTATAACGTAACGTTATAACGATATAATAAATATATTTGGGCTAATAAAATACGATCCCGAAAATCTTCGAGATTTTTAGCAGAATGAATATCGTTAGGTTAGAAATAATTTTGTCTATTTATAGGCATATTTTTGATAAAATAATATAATAAAACATGGAAAAAAATAGACCGACGAAAACAAAACAAGGGAGCAAATTTAAATTATAACACATAGCATGCTTCCCTTCACTTCCCTCCACTTCCCTGCAAACCCACGGTACCGCTGCGACGTCGATTTCGTGCCGTCCATCAGGAACCAAAGCTGCCATCCCGCCTCACTGTAATCATCATCATCATCTACTCCTCACCATTATCATCCTGCAGCTCCTTTCCCTTTCTCTATTTTCCTCCCTCGGCAACCACCATCAAAACCATCATCTCCATCAACAAACACCGCATCACCACAGCTACTGGTCACCACAAGTACCACTGCATCTCTATCAGACCATCACCACACCACCACGATCATCATAATCACCGGCTTGTCACTAACAACTCACGAACACCACCACATCATCGTCAAGCAGTCGCAGCAGCAAGGACGAGGGGGAAACATAACGACGAGGTGGTAAGGAGTCGGAACAGCCAGGAAAAAACCAAAGGGCAAGAACACATCGAAGAAACGAACTCTTGTCACGGACTGGGTCCGTGACGACATAACGCCCACGTGTGTTCCGATACGAAAAGACAGGGACGTTATAGTTTGGGGATGGAAGAAGAGGTGAAGATGAAAGAGACAGTGGTGGTGGTCAGGACGGGGTGACGGTGGCAGGAGAAGAGGCGACGAGGGCTTAGATGCGAAAACGGAGAGGGTTTGAGGATGGAAGAAGAGGTGAAGGTGAAGGAGACGGTAGTGATGGTCAGGACGGGATGACGGTGGCAGGAGAAGAGACGACGAGGGCGTAGATGCGATGACGGAGAAGGTGAAGAGAGAAAGAACGTAGAGTTAATAGAGTATCAAATTATATATTTATGGGAGTTTTTTTTTCATATTATATGTTTTGAAAATATTAATTTTTTATATAATTTTATTATTTTCTTCTATCTCAAAAAAATATTATATTTCAGAAAATCTTTATTCAACAAATTTGGCCCGAGATGTTGGCTCAATGTCACCAGGTGCGCAGTGCGCTGGCACATGTTTCTTCGGCTCGGAGTTGGCTCTGTGGCCGAGCCTGGTCTGTCCCCTCCCTCTCCCACCCCGACGCAGACCCAGAATGGTTTTTTTCTTCTCCCATTTTCCAATTTCCCATTTTCCTTAGAAAAAAAAGAAAAAAAAGTTGAAAATAAATTGTGTACAAAAAAGCACACCGAGGCCATCCAGCTACCTTTCCTCTTCTTTTCTCGTTTTGCCCCGCCTCCTTTCATACACTGCCAATCGCAGGTTTTCCTCTTTTCTCTCTCCCCTCATCATCTAGGTTTCATTTTTCACTCATCGAGATCTCCATCGTTTGATTGAATGATTTGATTCTTGGTTTGTGTAACCCAGGTAATTGAGTTTTTGTTTGATTTTTCTTCTGGGTATTTTGTAATTGGTCATTGATCTGTTTAATTCCTTCGAATTTTGCAGTTTTCTGGGTTATTGATTGATGTTTTCTGTAGAAAATCAGATGGGTATTTGTTATTGATGTGCGATTAGACAGATGCCACATGCTTTATTCCATTTGTCTTGATGAATCTCTATACAATCCCATATGTGAATCCATAGGTATTTGTGACCACTGGTTGGATCTCCAGACCCTATCAATCGACGGGATTACCCGAGTTGTTGTTATGGTTGGATCTGGTACGCAGAACGTTACCTGTGACATCAATTTTATGGCTTTGTGCTTTTAAATTACACTTGGGTGTGATGTTTCCTGTGTTCAGAACACTAGTCGGATTTGAGAATTTGGTAGCTATGGATTATCTCTGCATATTGGAATTGCAATTTGTGGGATTAAGCTTGGTTTGATTGTGTACCTTTCTTGCTCTGTGTTGACTGCTTACTATTAGGGGTGGTGATTGGTCACGGCAGCATAGTTTTCTCTCTTTATACTTTGTTGACCAACGAAATGGAGATTGGAGGACTTGACTGTACTGATCTTATTTTGAATCTCTGGTAGTTTACTTATGCAATTCATATGTGCTTATTTGTTGCGCGCTGATTGCGGATTACAATTCTAGTGCAGTTCAACACTTCAACTTGGTGTTGGTCCCAAAGAACTTTTGATCATGGTTCGTTGTAGGAATTATAAGTCAGGAATTGCAATTGGCATGTTTATGTGATGTTGTTTCTTACGTGTGCCTAGATGGGATTGTCTTGATTGTTGATACTCATCAGATAAATGGAAGTAAAATACATAGTACTCTTATGTATGAAACAATTTTCTACTGGTCGCTTAGGCAATATTCATGTTTGCTTACTGGAGGAGTATTATCATCACATGGCTGTACATGCTGTTTCTATTGGAATTCCACTTGGCCTTGTAGTTGTGAGTTTTGTATTTGCAATGTTGCTGATGTTCTACGTGGGAAAATGGAAAAGCTTGTATGCTTGCTATATCTCAGGATTATTCTGTTAGTTATACTCTGAATGTTTCTCAACTTCTTTTTGATTCGCAGACGTGAGAATTTGATTTTGACAAAGAACAATGGCGGCTGAAGCTTCAAGGGAAGAAAACATCTATTTGGCCAAATTGGCAGAGCAGGCCGAGAGGTATGAAGAAATGGTTGAGTTCATGG
>JAOVYX010016662.1:0-24065 GCA_035668315.1 Drosera spatulata
ATGACTTCAAAACTCATCAACACATCCCTACTATCGATCTACTCACACATAATCATGGAATAAAACATGGAATTAAGAAAAGCAACGTAAACAATCATTTTGATCAGTTTGACAACTAACGAACAAGTGTTTTACAGTGCACGTAACGTTCCAAATCAAAGTCCAATGGGTTCTTATGCGTTGCGGATCAATGTCTTTCTTGCGTCTCTCGCCCTCTCGATCGTCTCTACCTCCCTGAGCGTCTCCCCTTCTGTTCTCTGCTTGGAATAACCCTAGTAGGAGTATTTATAGGTGAGGGCTTGCAACCAGATCGATCCGACGGCTGAAACTCATCATTTTGCATCTGGAGATTCGTCACGGCTGCGACCAGGCCTGTCGTGCCCGCGACACCATTAAAATCTGGAATTTCTGGAAATATATTCATCGCGCCCGCGACAGCTGTGTGCCCGCGACAGATGGTCGTGCCCGCGACACAGTGCACAGCTAACCTAAAATCCAAAACTAAAAATACTAAATGACGTCCAAAAATTATAAAAACTTACACATGATATCTAAACACACTAATCTAGCTAAACGTGACGAAACATCGTCGCAAAAACTTTCGAAGCATGTGCCATGACAATGAAACTTGAAATGCGGCTTTTTGAGTTCATGGTTTGTCATTTTCTTCATCCTTCTTCATTTTGCTCCAAATTCCAAGCCAATCTACCAAAAAACATGAAAGCACAACAGTACTAAAATTCCAAGACAAAAAGGCACTAAAAATATAATTTAGACAATACAAAAGGAATAAAACAAACGTTTAGAATAAAGAAATGATGTGTGTTTTCATACACACCAAAGGCTGATTTCTTGGTTCAGCAAAAAGCAAGCCGCTGTTTCAACCTCCGCTGCTGAAGCAGAATACATAGTTGCAGAAAACTGTACGGCACAGATACTATGGATGAGGTCTCAACTTGCAGATTAGGGACTTAAGGTTTCAAAAACAAACATATTTTGTGACAATACGTCTGCAATGGCTATTTCTTAAAATCCAGTTTTTCACTCGAGGACCAAGCACATTGATGTCAGATTTCACTTTATCAGGGATCATGTGCAGAAAGGTCACATAAAATTGGAATACATTCCGACAGAAAAACAACTTGTAGATATTTTTAAATTTATCGTGTTCAGAGGAGAGCTGGGCATGATAGATTTAAATAAATAGAATGGCCACATATACTACATCTATTGCATGTATAGATGCAGACAAGTAGGATATTTCTTTTTTTTTTTTTTGAAGGGTTAATATTTTTCAAAGAGTACAGATGAGTAACTATGCTACACTGTTCTACTGCACATGTAGATGTAGAAGAACAGACTACCTGAAAAGCACTCTGTGTTTCTCAAGCGATGTAGATGAGTGGCTTTCCACTACTACTCTACCGCACAAGTCATGCAGACCAGAGACAGGTGTCACTCTACTGCTATTATTTTTAGAAAGAAACAATTTTCATGATTATCTCCTTAATTTTCGCAATGGACGGACTAATTCTGGAAACTATGTAATGGCTACTTTTTGCTTTCAACGGTAAAAATCAACAACGACTATAAAAGGAGAGAGCATTGTCACGAAAATCATTTTGCGATTCTTTCTCTCTCTCGCTCTCTCTCTCGCTCTCGCTCTCAAGTGATCAGCAAACCCTAATTCTTTCAATTCTCTCTTTGATCACTCTCAATCTCTCAAATTCTTTCTTAAAATCTTTGTGAATTTCAAGTTTTACAATTTGCAATGGCCGACAAACCCACTTCCTCAACACCCTCTAAATCATCCAAGCCACAAACAAGCCTTGCAAGAAAAGATTTGCAAACAGGAGTGGTGATCGATATCGATACTCTGGTGCATGAATCAGATGAAGTTAGGGAAGTCTCAGAATGCATACAGCAGGCCGGACTAAAATATCTTTGTTAAGCAACTAGTCCCATATTCGATGAGGTGATGGAATTTATTGAGAAGGCTAGGGTTTTCAATAACCATCAAGAAATCCAATACACCGACAAGAAGCAAGCAATCAAGATCACTGTAGAAGGCTTAGCAAGAATCTTTAGACTCTTCAATGAAGGTTCAAGAATCATTCCCTCCACCGTCGTTGCCGAAGGACGAAAAGAAAGGAATCAGAACGATGAAGAAGTTCCTATCCAAGGAACATAAATTTCTCGCTGACATGGTCAAAAAGGCCATTATGTCCAGAGAATTTTCAAAGGACCAAATTACGCAGGATCAGCAAGAAATCATGTGCGTAATCTTGATGAGGCACAAGGTTAACTGGGCAAGTCTGCTCATGAATCAGTTAGCCATTGCAGTAGAGGCAAGACAGCCCCTCTACGGCAGGTTGCTGAGTATCATTCTGAAGGACAAATTAAAGCTTTCGGATGCACAAGAAAGGCCTTGGACGGTGTCGAAGCAGATCGACATCAAGAAGATTGGGAGATTACCAACAAGTTTAGCAAAAGCAAGGAAGGTTCCAGTGGGACAACCACAACTATAACCCAAGTCTGCAGCATAACCTGCAGTGCAGCAAAGGGCTGAGAAGCCCAAGAAGAAGATGATTTCAAAGGCTCCTAAGCCTCCAAAGAGAAAAGTGATACTTTAATCTTCTAAAGAAACAAAAGAACCAGTCATTGGAAAAGCAATTGAAACGGAAGTAGCATCTGCAGATGTGCAGACCACTGCAGACGTACAACATGAAAGCTTTGAAGCAAACGTGCAGACTGAAGAAGGTATACAGACGAGGGATGCACCTATAATAGTGCAGACTAGCCACACACCTACAGGCATGCAGCAACCTTTAAATCTTACAGAACAACAATCAACACAACCACTTGCAGCCATCGAGGAAGGTTCATCTTCAAGGACTCTTCCTCCAAAAGCACCAGAGATAGCGGCCCTACATGACTCCAATGTGGCTCTAGCACTCATAAGGGCAAGAGCAGACAAAGAACTACAACATTTCATACTAGGCTCAATGCTGAGCTTCGAGGAAATCCGAGAAGGTCCTCAAGCTTTCTTTAGAAAGGAAATGATGGCGAAGGGCTACACACGGAAGGAAATCGAAGACATTGAGGCTGCACTTCGAACACTGGAAGGACCAGCACCACAAAAAGCTTCTACTGAAACTGCCAGCATCACCATCACGGAAATCACTGCAGATGAACCAGCAACAACAACAGCCATCACCATAAAGGAACCTGCAACAGATTAACCAACCTCCACAACCTCTCTAGTTCCATACGACGACGACGATGACGAACCTCACATAATTCGAGTCAGAACTACTGAGGAAGTTGCAGCAGAGGAGGAAACTCCAGAACAAAGGCAAAAGTTGGAAGAAGCCCTCAAACTAATTAAATAACTGAAGAAGAAAGCTCAAGAACACAGGGCAAAGACGGATGCTTTGCTAGGAAAGCCTTAGAAGGAGGCTATACTGCAAGAGTTTGCTCAACAACATAAACTCAGAAGGCAAAAAATGACACGAAGCAGCACACCTGAGCCAACTCCCACAGAAGAAAATGAGGAGCAAGTTGAGAATGAGCTTGCAGCAGAATGGAGGAAATTGGATGAAGCTCTTGAAGCGGATACAGAAAAGATCCGCAGAGAAGCTGCACTGCACAGAGCCACTCAACAAACAACTCTACAGCAGACTGCTTCTCATGCCAAACTACATAAGAGACTAGCCCGTATTCTATCACAAGCTGCTCCTTCAAAGAAAAGGAAAACCTCCAAGAGTAACAGGCCAAAGTTGATTCCCTCAGGCCCTCGGTAGCTATTCACTGTTCATCCAGATGGAACCAAAACACTGATAGAGGACATCTCCAGCATGACTAAAGGAGAGGTCGAGCAGATGGTTCTACTGCAACAGCAGGTTGTTCAGACAAAGAATAGGCCGAAAGAGCCTTACATCCTCTTTAGTGGAGTATTGAAGTGGAAGGACTCCACATTAAAGATAGGAAGGCATAGACAAGCTCAAATGCATCAAGTTGAGTTTGTCCACTCCGAAGAAGTAAGGTTGGAGCTCAAAAGAATAATCGACAAACATGTTCGAGCTGCGACCCTTGAAATCCAGGAGTTCCTCTCCAGACCAAAAGTAGGCAGACCAGCATGTCCAGGAGATGATGATGATGGTGGTGATGATGATCAAGGGGGAGACAGCCACATTGATAAGGAACTCATTGACGAAGTAGCCAGGGAAGGAGTCCCTCAGCCAATGCAGGAGTCCACCTCAGTGCAGACCAGTACAGCTAAATCAACAATAGTAGAGGAAACAACTGCATTAGAGGTAGAAGAACTTACTGTTGAGACACCTACGGACGAGGCAGAGTTGCAGATTGTCCCATCCACTACAGTTGAGGACACCACAGAAAAGGAGCAAACCACTCCAGCGTTTGCAGACGAGCTTGGTCCCTGCAACAGAGAAAGCACCTGCAGACGAGCAGCTCAACCAACTATAACCATTCCTATAGACGAGACACTATATGCAGTTGAGCAACCTCTTCCTCCTTCACTTGCACAACTGGTGCAAGACATGGAAGAAATGCAAATTCCTGAGGTTGAAGAGCAAACAGAGGCAGAAAGCTCTTCAAAGGGAATGACTCTCTCTGTTCTTCGCAAACACTTGCTGGATGACACTCCATCACTGCCAAGCGCAACAAGTCAGCAAATGCAAGGGGACATCTCACCAATCCACATCAAATTTACCCCTCAGTCCTTATTCGGATTGGAGCAGACCACTGAAGATCTCTCTCCAATTGGCTTGCTATATGGAGCAACCATCAATATCCCCATGACTTCTCAAACAACAATCAGAAGCCTTAAACTGGGCATGGAAGAGGCCAAGCTTCCACAGCACACCGAAACTCCGGTGTCAACAAGAACTAGGTTTGCAACCAAGAGAAAGAAGATTGGAAAAACGTCAGAAGCCTCCCCATCTAGCATTGATAAGAGGCTCAATCAACTAGATCAAAGTCTCTACGAAGTCAAACAGTGGACCAAGGATGCTCTGCATGACTTTGCAGATGTACTTCATCCTCTTGTAGACGACCTTGCCACAATAAGAAAGAGGATGGAGGAAAACATTGATATCTTTTATGAATTGCTTGAAGGGCTCTCAACGACACTGACCAAACATGCCCAAAAGGCAACCAGCATTAGTCTGCAACACTATATAAAGACAACCTCAAACTACATTCGACTATACAACACACAGGCTGTCAGATTCAGAAAGTTGCAGACAACCATTCAGGAGATGCAAAGTCAGCTACAAACCCATATTCTCAACAATGATAAGCGTCTTACTATCCTGGAGTCCAAGGTGGATGCACCCATCAAAAGATCCACCGTTGCACAGACCAACATGGCCTCAAAACTGAAGGCGTTAAAGGAAGCTGTCAAAGACCTCACCCAGAGCTTTAATGCAAACAAAAAGGGGGAGAAGTCTGAGAGGACTGCAGCAGAGCGAACCTCTGCAGCAGAGAGGTCTACTTACAGACCTGTAGACGAGCCAAGGCCTCAGGGGGAGGCAGTCCCAAGGCCTGCAAGTAGAAGGGTCAAGTAGCAGACTAGCAGAGCAAGTGTTCTAGCCAGCAGCAGAGCAACAAAGAAAAAAGCAAAAGCACAAGCGGCCTAAGGTTCTGCAGCAGGACTACCCTTCCAAAAGAGGATGGAAGGATTGATCCTTAGGATAAAATGTAAGTCCTCTACTTCTTGTAAAATTTTATTTTACCTAGCAATGGATGTATAAGTGTTCTTACTGTTTGAATTTCTTAGAAGTTTTGTTTGTATCAATTTGGGGGATGATATGTGTTAGGAATGTGCAATCCCTCTACTTGTATATAAATTGATGAACAAAAATTTGAAAGAAATTATATATGTATTAGATGGTTAGGATGTAATAGTTAGTTAAGTAGTTGCAGACTAGGGCCGCAGATGCAGTAGAGTGCAGTTGGGTATAGTGGCGTAACAGGGCACAGAAGTGCAGTAGAGTGCGGACGACCTGAGTGGTGCAGACTAGTATAGGGACTAAAATTTACACGTCAAAGATCAATCACATACAATAGCAAAAGGTCCCAGTGTTCTCATGATCTAGGATCCTTCCTGTGTTCAAGACTAGTTCCAACAGTAAAGTGAAGTGAGCCATATCACAGTGTAAGTATGCAAGCTAAATTGCAAAAGATTGAGTGCAGTGCTGGGTGCAGACTGAACCAATAAAAGATGACTCACAGCGCAGAGAACAAGGTTAACGAGTCTGAAAAAGGTTGAACATCATTTGTGAACTTTCAAAAGAAGAAAAGCCTTGAAAACTCGTTGTACGTGAGCTGAACTGAAGATTCAGAATTTCTGAAGAAGGTTCACTAGTCTGCAAGTGAAGAACGATAATTGCAACAGAGCATTGCAAGATCTAGGTTCTTCATCCTTTAGCAAGGAAGATCTTGTTGTAAAGGAGCAATCTTGTTAATCAAAAATAAGAACTAGTGAACCTCCTCTTTGCTTGACTACACTCGTCATGACCAAAGGAAGACTGGACTAAGCTTCTATTACTTTTTGATAACCGATGTCTGAACCAGTATAAAAATCCTGTGTCATTTACTTTTTTGCACTCTTTATCATTCCTAGAATTGTCAGCAAAGAACTTTAAGTCTAAAGAGACAAACTTTATAAAGCCAAAGTCTCAACTGCAAAACTTCTGCAATACTACAGTAGACTCAGGCAGTGCAGACTAGCCCTTACCTTCACTGCACTGTCTTGTTATTTATAAGGACTTTCAATATGGATTGTAAAACCCATTAGATTCTAAATCTCGATTCAAGTGTAACATTACTTCAAGTCATCAGCATTGGATGTTCTCGAAGGAGTTTGACCGTTAGGTCAAGCTATCTTATACGCCCCCTTGCCAACGTCTTTATTGAATTTCCACTTGGAGGTCGAGCTTCGAACTTGTAATACCCAAGAATTTTGAGGATTTAAAATTGAAAATATAACGTACGTACTATACGTACGTAAATAAAGCGCGAATAAAAGACGTTACATATAACGTTATCAATTAAAATATAGTCGCGCACAAGGATTATAGATTTAACCCAAGAAAATATTTGATTATTAAATCAAATATAACGATGGAATATTTGGAATGATTAGTTGAACACGCCAATAAACATTACGAATGAATAACCTTACAATGTTATAACGTTATAAACGTTGCGTGTAAGGGCTAGCAATTTTAATCCCAAAAATAATTGATTATGACTCAGAAGGTCATATTTTCGTATGTGGGATAAATCTATCGATGCAAATAGATTATTGATGAATTAATATTATGAAATTTGGGTAAATAGTGGACTGAACGAGACGTATCGTGGGACAAAACAGGGTATTTCCCACACACCCACCTCCACCATTTTCCTCCTTTCCACTCCACTCTCCCGCACTCACCTCTTCACTCCACCTTTCTTCCACTACCAACCACCATCACCCTTCCCTGCCTGCCACCAGCCAGCCAACGCAGCCACCAACATCAACAACTGCATCAAGCATCAGGCACCACGTAACAATCATCATCATCTCCTTCAACTCATGACCACACCTTCACCACCATTGTTTTCATTATCACAACGCCAACACGAGCGTGGGCAGCAGCAGCGAGGGGAGGATTAGCGACGGCAGTGGCAGGAAGGGCAGCATCAGCAACGAGCCAATGGAAATCAAACACGAAACGAGGTAACCTCACTAGACCGAGATGACTTTTTTATCCATTCACACGATTTTAGCACGTTCATGCATGTGTGGTATGTGTATATGTTGTGTTTGATGGGTATGCAATGGTTTGGATGCATTGTGGTGTGAATTGAGGGATTCGTGGCATTGGACGTGAGTTTCCTGCACATTCTGGGTAGCAGAACCATCGCGGCCGCGACCATCCTGGGTCGCGCTCGCGAAGAAGGAAAAGCTGGCATTTTGGTTGCACAGGGGCGTCGCTCCCAGGATACGCCTATGTCGCGGCCGCGATAGGGCCAGTCACGGTCGTGACGGCGTTCTAGCCAAGAAAACTACAATTTTGTGCATCGAACCTTAAACCTAAATAAGAAATATAACGTCAAACGTGCATATACGATCACGTTTGACATGTGGAAGGGTATTTGAGGTCGAAATGAACTAGAATGTACCCTGATAATATATATATCCTCTCGGGAATAAACGAAAGCGATCTCTGAAAGATAAATAAAAAGGGAACGGGGGATATGGGGTTCAGTAACACTATCCATGTGAACCAATGAAAAGCAAACGAATAAGAAATATTGCCTCCTTGAAATGATAAGGACGGCATTGACATCCCTTGTGGATCCGTTGGATCGTTGGTCATTTTCCTTGAAATTATTTAGAAGGTCGAACATGGCGTCCTTTCTTTGATCCATAGCGAGCATTTGTTGCATTTTTGAATAGCCTTGGTGGCTTGGGTTTGAGTCATTGCACTCCAGTGTTATCCATCTGAGTAATCGCCATGGGTAAGAACTAGCTAGGGAGCGATGGACATCCCCCATCCTCTTCGCATGCATGCTGCGACTTCTACGCTGTTATGGCAAGGCCACGGGTTGCTCTCTGTAGGGAGGCCCGAATTATCTCAATGCACGCAAACGATACCTCATTGAATGCGCATAAGAGGTGCAAGGCGGCTCACAATGTAGGCAGGTGCGAAAACAGAATCTATTGGGTAGCCTGGATGACGATTGACATCTTTAATTCTGTACTTCGAGTCGGTCAAATCCTTCGAGTTGTTGCTTCTGAGTTAAGTCATGAACCCTAATTAAATGCAAACGAAAGGAATGACTCTTAAAAGCGATACGAAGCTATATAAAGCAATGTAAAGCGATGCTGGTTGATATGGCACCCATATTTTCCTATATTATATAAAAATGTTTTAGGGACTTTCGACGATCGCCATAGCCGTTAGCGGAAGTTCCCTGTAATTGGGATTCATACATCTGAGGTTGTTGAGCTTCATTAGCTCACGGTTTATGTTTTTCAATTGTAGATATGCCCCCAACAGCACTTGAAGGCTCTTAGTGTGAGCTTGTATGCATATAGATGAATCCACGTACTTTGGATATTATGGCAGATCAGATGTCTGTATTGTTTAATGTAACAATCGATGTACATTGCTTCTGCTCCAATGCTATAATTAAGACGGGTATTCGAAGTTGCAAGCTATGACTGTGGCTACTATTTATAGTTTCCTTGACTTCTATACCCTTAAACCCATTCGGTTTATTCAGCCTTTTCACGGACTGGGTTCGTGACGGCATAACGCTCACGCGTCTTCCGGTATGGAAATCCGGGGCGTTACAGAACTCGACCATCCGTAGTGCCCCTTTGTCGACCTTGAGCTTCTTAGGTTATGTCTGACCTAGGGTTTTACCCATTCTAGACCTTCTTTGACCTTTCTGATCAAAGGGTCTGAGGTCGAACCCTATGTTTCATTCCCGATCTATGCTTTTTAGTCCTTTCGGGGCCTTCTTTGACCTTTCTGGTCAAAGGACTTGAGGTCCAACCCCTTTGGTATGTGCTCAATCTGGCCAAACTTTTATTCCAAAGCCAGAGAGACTGAGATTTCCTTCGTGGCCCGCTCCGGGATAGTTTCAATAGACCCATGTGGTCTCCCCCTTGATCATAGGTATTTGCCTTTCAATCTTTCTTGGATTTCTCACGACCTCGGTGTATAATTTATCCTTTTTCAATCTGTCCATGCCTGACGAGTTTACTTAGAGTGTCTGCTACCCTATTCTACCCCCTAGGAATTTGCTGGAGGTTGAGTTCAGTGAATTTCTTTTGTAAGCTAGTGACCTTTTTCGCATATACTTTCATCTCGTTCCCTACCACGCATTTTGCCTCGGATTTGCTTAAACACCAACCTCGAGTCGTAATGTATTCGTAGGTGGGAGATCCTAAGGTGGTGGATCTCACATAGAGCCAAGATTAATGCTTAATATTCTGCCACTCTGTTGGTGGACTTGAACTCGAGCTTGACGACACAAGATTAGGAGCACCTTTACTCCAACACCTTTCTAGCATGATGTCCCATATATATAGGCCATCCACAAACCTCGGGGTATGTCTTCCCTGAGGTCGAGCTCCTTGCCAAGGAAGTCTACCTATGCTTGGGTCTTGTTGGTCATCCATGGTTCATGGGCCAGCCCATACTCACTTATCTCCCCTCAATACCTTGAAGAAAGGGAGCGTGCGTTCTGTACCTCTTGACATGAATCTTCCCAAGGCGGCGATACACCTAAGAGCTTTTGTATATCCCTTCAACATCGAGGTGGTTCCATGTTCAAGGTAGCCTCAATCTGTAAAGGGTTGGCCTCAATCCCCTTATGAGTCATGAGGTAGCCCAAGAACTTTCCTGAGACTACACCAAAAGCACACTTCGCGGGTTTGACCTTCATGTTATATGCCTTCAGGAGGTCGAAGATCTGCCCAAGGTCCCGGATTTGGAGGTCGAGGTCGGTAGATTTAGTGAGCATATTGTCGATGCACACCTCCACAACTATTTGCTAGTTGATGTCAGGGTCTGGACCTTGACCTCTGAAGTTTGGACCATTTGTACTTGACCTCCGACATTCTTCAGGCATAAGGAGGTCTTCTCTTGATCTTCCGACATTCTTTATGCCTTGGATTTCCAAGGGTCATGGGATCACCATTTTCCATTGGTGGAATTCACATATAATAACACTTTTCACTCCTCGATTGGCATGGCTCCATACAAGACACTGTATGGAAGGAAATGTTGATCGCCTGTTTACTGGGATGACATTGAAGACGCAACCACAGTAGGGCCGGAGTTAGTTCAGCAGATGGTCGAAACCATCAAGAAAATACGTGCACAGTTGAAGACAGCGCAGGATCGACAAAAGTCTTATGCCGATGTACGACGGAGACCGTTGGAATTTCAATTAGGGGATTATGTCTTTCTTAGGGTTTCACCCACAAAAGTAGTCAAACGATTCGGACAAAAGGGAAAGCTTAGCCCTCGTTTCATTGGACCTTATGAAATTTTGGAACGAGTCGGAGAAGTTACTTATCAACTCGCGTTGCCCATGGAGTTGGAAGCAATTCACAATGTGTTCCATGTCTCACAGCTAAGGAAATATGTTGTCGATCCGAGTCACATTATTCAACATGAGCCAATCATGTTGGGCGAGAGCTTAACATATGAGGAGCAACCACAAGAGATCCTAGACCGAAGGGAAGAAAGGCTCAGAAATAAAACAATATCCCTTATCAAAGTATTATGGGCAAATCACGTCACCTCAGAGGCTACATGGGAAGAAGAAGAAATAATGCGGAAATAGTATCCGTATTTATTTTCTGATTAGTCATGCTTTTAGCCTAAATTGAGTTTCGAGGACGAAACTTCTCAAAAGTTGGAGGTAATGTAATCCCGAGAATTTCGGGATGAATATATATATATATATGTGTTAAGAATATGTTTAGAATAAAATATGATAAAAAAAAGACAAGTAACGAAAATTATAAAGTGTGACACACGTAACGAACGTTACGAAGTTAAGAGAGTCACGTATAACTAAAAAAATTTTAGTCTCAAAAATAATATTTTCTTTGATAGAATATGCTAATAAAATGTTTGGAACGTTATGGTCCGAACGAAATAATTTTTGGAGGTAAAATTATACGAGATTTTTATAAATACGGTATATGAAATATCATATTATCCTAATAAATACACCCAACACACCACACCGCACCACTCACTCTTTTCTTTATTTCATTAATCACTCACCATCCACACTACATCCCACTCACAACTCCCCACTCATCACTTCCACTCACAACCACCACTCACTACCTCTCACCACAACCACCTCTCACTCATCATCCATCAACGCCACCACCACAACCACCTTCCACTCATCATTCATCACCACCACCACCACCATGACCACCACTACCACTCCTACCTTCTTTCAATCATCAATCTTTCACTCAATTCCTCTTCTCATCATCATCCTCTCATTTCTCACAAACTCACACTCTCCCTCACATAACACATATATTTTGTATCACGTCATCATCTTTATACACCATCAAAATCATTGGGATTGATAGTCACGACAAAGAGGACGAATCAAGAAATCCAACGCCATGAACGGTATGTTAATCCGATCTCCGGATCACAAGTTATCACAAATTTAAATTCCATACACATGATTATCACTTCAAAACTCACACTATTTTAATCGGATCTTACTCTAGACTAAGTGAATCTCTAATCCAAGACTGCCACGATGACCGAGACGAAGTCAGGAACCCGACACATTTAACGGTGTGAAGATCCTACATGTAGAGTGAAAGTTATCATCAAACAAAGTCTCAAACGTCGAAAATGCTCGAGAGGTAACCAAACCCTATTCCGATCCGTTCTGTATTTTATGTATGAATGGAAAATTATAGGATTTGAAATAAATTCTGATTTTAATATATGTTGAAGCCTTATATATCTAGTTTTTAATGAAGTTAAAATATTATGATTTGGAATTCACAATCTTAAGATATAAATCAAAGTATTTGGATATGTCAATCTGTAAAAAACTGATTGCAGAATTGGTTTGTAGCTTAATTAAGAATCACTCAGTAAGAGTTAGAAAACGAGTCTTATATCACTGGAAAGATCTTGAAGTCTAGTTTTTGGAAAACAATTTATAGATATTAATTTGGAGTTGTATGCAATGAGTTATAAGCTGATTAGTGAACAAATGTCAATCTGTCCAATCCAGCAGAAATGATAAACTTTAAAGAATTAACTGGAATTATTGGAAAGGCTTCATGATAAGAACTGTAATTCTATGGAAAGATTATAGAGTCTATTTGATGTAGAATTTTATGAAATAATGTTCGAATATGTATACTAGAAGTTATACAGTTAAACACATCGAAAGGTCATAATGGACAGAATTTTGGAACACCCGTTCCAGAGGCCGGGTCACCTGTCCCAGAGGTCGGGATATTTAATATGAAGCAAACGTCCTCATGACTAAACAACACATCTAATATGACATAATATCGTGAAAGACAGAAATGCAGAAGAATAGTGGGTAAACTCTGTGATGACTATGTTTAACGGTAAAGGAAGTGTGGATTTAAGGAAAACTATGATAAACATTATAACAAACTAAAGATAACCGAACAAGTCCGCAGTCGTCAATGAGGTCATATGGTGAATTCACCGGGATCAGGTTCTTTGGCTCTACGAGTGTTCAAAGCAGACTTGACTGGATCAAACGTTAAATCTAGCTAGTAAGAAAACAAGTATGGTTCTCTTCGTATGCGTAGCGATAAGAAGTCGTGGGCCAGAACATTGGCCAATTAGGTGTAAAGCTGTCCTCTGTAGGGGGACGTTCGGCGTGTAAGTAAGGGTTTAGCAAACCGAAATACACGCAAGAGACGTAGTGATTTTGGACCGCGAACCTAAATCACGCGTAGTATTTATGAAAAACAGAAACATTTTCACAAAATACAACGAGTTTTCAAATGATTTTGATGGATAATATGTGACAGAGAACTTGGCCCAGATCAGTGTCTATATCTCAAAAATCTCTCATCCTCATCTCTCATCTCTCATCCTCAGGATGGCTGATGGACCTCGAAAGAGGGTAAATGAGGTTTTTGCTTGAGTCCCAGTTAAGAGGGTCAACGCCTACCATCCGAGGTCATTCACGAGTATTGGCGATCCTATACAGCTCGAGGATTGGATCCTCAACATGGAAAAACTATACAATGCCATTATGTGCCCGGAAAGCATGAGGGTGGATTTTGCAATCTACTATCTCCAAGGACCAGCATACGCATGGTGGCACACTGTATGGAAGGAAATGTCGATCGCCTGTTTACTGGGATGGCATTGAAGATGCAACCACAATAGGGCCAGAGTTAGTTCAGCAGATGGTCGAAACCATCAAGCAAATACGTACACGGTTGAAGACAGTGTAGGATCGAAGAAAGTCTTATGCCGATGTACGACGAAACTTCTTAAAAGTTGGAGGTAATGTAATACCCGAGAATTTTGGGATGAATAAATATTAAATATATATATATATGTTAAGCATATGCTTAGAGTAAAATGTGACCAAAAAAAAAGAAAGAAAGAAAAAGACACGTAACGAAAATTATAAAGTGTGATACATGCAACGAACGTTACGAAGCTAAGAGAGTCACGTATAACTATAAAATTTTTAGTCTCAAAAATAATATTTTCTTTGATAGAATCTTCTAATAAAATGTTAGGAATGTTATGGTCTGAACGAAATAATTTTTGGAGGTAAAATTTTACGAGATTTTAATAAATACGGTATATGAAATACCGTATTATCCTAAAAAAAATACACCTAACACACCACACCCCACCACTCACTTTTTTCTTTATTTCGTTAATCACTCATCATCCACACCATATCCCACTCATAACTCCCCACTCATCACTTCCACTCACAACAACCCACTCACTACCTCCCACCACAACCACCTCCCACTCATCATCCATCACCACCACCACCACTACCACTCCCACCTTCTTTCAATCATCAATCTTTAACTCAATTCCTCTTCTCATCATCATTCTCTCATTTCTCACAAACTCACACTCTCCCTCACATAACACATATATTTTGTATCACGTCATCATCTTCATACTCTATCAAAATCAGTGGGATTGATAGTCATGATAAAGAGAACGAATCAAGAAATCCAACGCCACGAACGATATGTTAATCCGATCTTCGGATCACAAGTTATCACGAATTTAAGTTCCATACACATGATTATTACTTCAAAACTCACACTATTTTGATCGGATCTTACTCTAGACTAAGCGGATCTCTAATCCAAGACTACCACGATGACCGAGACGAAGTCAGGAACCCAACACCTTTAACGGTGTGAAGATCCGACGTGTAGAGTGAGAGTTATCATCAAACAAAGTCTCAAATGTAAAAAACGCTCGAGAGGTAACCAAACCCCATTTCGATACGTTCTGTATTTCATATGTTAATGGAAAATCATAGGATTTGAAATAAATTCTGATTTTAATATATGTTGAAGCCATATATGTCTACTTTCTAATGAAGTTAAAATATCATGATTTGGAATTCACAATCTTAAGATATAAATCAAAGTGTTTAGATATATCAATCTGTAAAAAAACTTAACACAGAACTGGTTTTGTAGCTTAATGCAGAATCACTCAGTAAGAGTTAGAAAACGAGCCTTATATCACCGGAAAGATCTTGAAGTCTAGTTTTTGGAAAACAATTTATAGATCTTAATTTGGAGTTGTATGCAATGAGCTATAAGTTGATTAGTGAACAAATGTCAATCTCTCCAGTCCAACAGAAATGATAAATTTAAAAGAATTAACTGGAGTTATTGGAAAGGCTTCATGACAAGAGCTCTAATTCCATGGAAAGATTATAAAGTCTATTTGATGTAGAATTTTATGAAAATATTTTTGAATATATACACGAGAAGTTATATAGTTAAACACGTCGAAAGGTCATAATGGACATAATTCTGGAACACCCGTCCCAGATGCCGGGTCACCTGTCCCAGAGGTCGGGATATTTAATATGAAGCAAACGCCCTCGTGACCAAACAATACATCTAATATGACGTAATATCTTGGAAGACTGAAATATAGAAGAATACTGGATAAACTCTGTGATGACTATGTTTAACAGTAAAGGAAGTGTGGATTTAAGGAACACTATAACAAACATTATAACAAACTAGAGATAACCGAACAAGTCCGTAGTCGTCGATGAGGTCATATGGTGAATCCTCCGGAATCAGGTGCTTTGGCTCTACGAGTGTTCAAAGCAGACTTGACTGTTAAATCTAGCTAGTAAGAGAACAAGTGTGGTTCTTTTCGTATGCGCAGCGATAAGAAGTCGTGGGCCAGAACATCGACCGATTGGGTGTAAGGCTGCCCTCTGCAGGGGGACCTTCTGCCTGTAAGTGAGAGTTTAGCAAACCGAAATACACGCAAGAGACGTAGTGATTTTCAGCCGGGAACCAAAATCACGCGTAGTATTTATAAAAAACAGAAACATTTTCACAAAAGACAACGGGTTTTCAAATGATTTTGGTGGATGATATGTGACAGAACTTGGCCCAGATCAGTGTCTATATCTCAAAAATCTCTCTTCTTCTTTTGTCCTCTTTGAGTTCTATCATTCACTTCGGGACACGGACTTGCGATGGTTAAATAAGTAAAAAAAAACTATAAAAGAGGACACAGACGTATAACCTATCATTACGTGTATAGTTTGATATGGTGCCCATATTTTCCTATGACTACAAGAAAATGTTTTACAGGTACTCATCGATCGCCATAGTCGAGGGAGTACCCTACAAATCGAATACATATACTTTTGGTTCCTGAACTTTTAGCTCACAGGTTATGTGTTTTATTTGCAGATCCATCACAAGATGATATTGAAACGCTAGAGTGAGATTCCATGCATGTAGTTAATTACCTCACTATTCAATATGTAATAAATGCTACATGAAATAATTTGATTGAAAAACACTTATAGACATTTGAATAATGTATTTATGAGATAATATAATGTAATTTGGGTTTGCATAACATGATTTGAATTTATAATGATAATGATTTCGTAACTTTTCTTATATTCTATACCTACAAACCCATTTGGGTTACTTGGCCTTGTCATGGAGTGAAACTATGACGGCATAACGTCACGTGTCGGACATGTCGGATTTCGGGGCGTTACACATCTATTGACTTGACCATGACCTTGACCGGCCTATTTTGATCGGGTCAAAGTCTTATCTCTCCATGGTCACCAGGTGACTCAAGGGATCCAGTAAGGACTAGAAGGGGTACTACAAAAGAATGTCTTTCTGTATGCTTCATATCAGAGATAGAACCTTAGAAAATTGAGGAAGCCTTTAAGGATAGCAACTGGATCAATGTCATGCAAGAGGAACTAAATGAATTCAAAAAAAAAAAAAAAAAAAAAAAAGAGGTATGAAATCTAGTTCCCAGACCTAAGAACTATCCTGTTGTAGGATGCAAATGGGTATTTAGAAATAAGAGTGATGAAAATGAAATAATTATTTGAAACAAAGCAAGACTTGTTGCCAAAGGGTACTCACAGGAGGAAGGTATTGACTTTGATGAAACCTTTGCTCCTTTGACAAGACTCGAGGTTATAAGGATGTTCTTAGCATATGCTGCACATAAGTACTTTAAGGTGTATCAAATGGATATTAAGAGTGCCTTTTGGAATGGAAAATTACGAGAGGAAGTATATGTAGAACAATCACCTGGTTTTGAGGATCATGAATACCCTGAGTTTGTATACAGACTTGATAAAGCCCTTTATGGCATGAAACAACCTCCAAGAGCTTGGTATGAAATATTGTCAAGTTTCCTTATGGAACATGGATTCAATGAGATGAAAGGTTGATATAACTCTTTTCATGAAACAATACAAGGACCACACTTTACTGGTTTCAAATAAATATTGATGATATCATCTTTAAGAATACAAATGAGAAATTGTGTGATAGATTTGGTAAGCTTATGACCTCAAAGTATCAGATGAGTCTCATGGATGAACTCAAGTATTTTTTGGGTATTCAAATCCAGCAAGGTGACAGTGGGAAGTCAGTTGACAAGAAACTATTTATGTAATAACCCCAAAATTTTCGTACATTAAAAATACATTAAATACGTATATACATTTTGCTATTTAATATGAAAAGTACATACTAATAAATATAACAAAATAGAAATGTTATATCGCTATTTAAAAAATATATAAAGTCTGTACATTATGAATGCGTGAGTAAATGTAAGGAACGAATAACGTTATAACATTATAACGTAACGAGTGACGCTATATCAAACAAATAAATGTAACGAATAGATAACGTTATAACGCGCGAATAAAACTAAGGAATAAGTAACGTTAACGTTATGTTATAATATAACGTTATAACGTGAAGAATATTGCGCGTTAGGGATAACGGTTTTAATTCCAGAAAGTTTATATTATTAAATAGAATATGACATTAATATTTTTGGGACAATTAAATCGACACAAATTAATTAACGAAATATCAATATTACAAAATTGAGATAAATAACAGTCTAACGAAAATATAACGAGGGACCAACACCTTTCTTTCCCGCTATCTCTCACACGTAACACCATCATCATCAGCTACCTCGCGCCACCTACATCATCAAACCTCACCGGCCACCTCCACCAACACCGCCACCAACGACCTCACCTAACCACCATTACCACCACGCTACAGCCACCACAATCAACACTACGCCATCATCATCTTCACCATCGCTCGTCATCACCATGCTCACCACCGCACGACCACCCACTGACCACCATGCCGGAGACCTCCTTCAGTGAAGCCGACGATCATTGATCAACACAACAGCCAAGGCAGCCGCAACATCTTCCCCGAAGCCGCCGCCACAGCAGACAGCAAGCCACCACCATGAAACGCACAAAACCCACATCGTCGCCACTTGATCATCGTCGTCACCCCTCCTAAGATGAATAAAAGCGACCATGTAGCCCTACATGTCTCTTCTTGAAATTTTGACAAGAAAACTATAAATAACGACTCTCCGAAAAACCTTTACGATTCCGACGAACTTCCAGCCAAAGTTTTGAAGATTGCACGTAAGCAAGCTCAAAACACCTTAACGAAGCTTTTTCGGTGACATTCTTGTTTGTTTGGTTGATGCGTTAAGATGATAATGGAACTGCGGTTTTGATAATATATACATGAGTGCATGCATAATTATGATCCCAAAATGTCATGGACGTACTTCGCTATATATGTGTGTGCTTAGTGTGGTGATACGATGAATTATACCTGATCACGGGGTCTATGTACTAAAAGGGTACTAAATATACCATGCGGGGATCGGGTTGTAATAACAAGCCTAGAATACGCACTATTATAATATATATCCTATTGGGAAATAAACAAGAACGACTCCTAACTGCTAAAATAAAAATGATACGAGGACGTACGGATTCGTGTCATTATCTTAGCGATATGAACTAACAAAAAACGAATAAAACAATATCTATGTGTCCTTGAGTTGTGAAGGTCAAGCATTGCGCGTCCCTGCTTGGATCCATTGCATCGTTGGTCATTTCCTTGAAAATGTTATGAAGGTTGAGCTTGGCATCCCTTCCTGGGTCTGGCGTGACTATTTTATTTTTTTACGTCCTTTGAAATTGTCATGAAGAAGGTCGAACTTGGTATCCCTTCTTAGATCCATTGGGATTATCCATTGTTTCTTTAATTAATTCTGGATGGCTGTGAAAATCTTATTCTTTGAGTCATCGTCATGGACGAGGAACTAGCTAGGGAGCGGTGGGTATCCCCCACACTCTTAGCATACATAAGCACGTAAGGTGCAAGGCGATGCATGAAACATCCAGGCTACTTGGTCTTGTCACGGACTGGGTCCGTGACGGTATAAGGCTCACGCATCGTCAAGACGTGGAAGTCGGGATGTTATAGAGTGGTATCAGAGTAGGGTTTTTAGGTTAGAAGTTAAGGAAATATGGAAAATAAATAAATAAGTATATTAAACCAAAATGATAGGATTGCATATGCATTGAGAGTAGGATGAGGAACATAAGTTTGAGTTGAGTATATAACCGAGTTGGTACTCCTTGAGACGTGTTATACTTAACTGTAAAGGTTCAAGAAAACTTATGCATGATTTGATGCAAATAAACAATGTTGTTCAAGTACGTCAAATTAATGAACTTGATGCTGAAAGGCAAAGGTATAAATGAGTTGCTTACTACAATAAGAAGCAATGCCTGCTTAGTGAGAAAAACAGCTAGCTTGGGCTTGACATTAAGGTGTCCGATATAATATAACACGCGATTAACTTCTAGAATTGAAGCAAGCTGGTCTCGATTTAAGAAAATGTAAGCTTGATGTTGGAAAGTTAAAACAATAAAATGTGTTGTATTTTTGCTGAAAGGAGCTACAATAATGGCTCTGTAAGGAAAGAGCTAGCTTAGCTTATATATTGATGAGCTTAACACGATATAGCACAACGATTTACTTCAAAGAATAAAGCACAATGTCAGTTTAATACAAACAAAGCTGTAATATGATTTATTGCAGTAAAGATAACTTGGGCTAATTAGTCTTTGAGGCAGGTTATTTATCAACTGATCTTTGATCGATAAAGAGAGAGTGAATGAAAATTTTGAAAATCAATATGCAACTGAACAGTGACAATGAGATTCATCAATATTGGATGAATGTGTAAAGCATGAGATTGCGAATTAATGAGGACATGTCGTACATATGGCGGACATGGGTCTAGCACTGGGCTGCCTAACGTGAAATAAAAGTAAAAGGGCAATACACCTTCGGGTTGAGACAAGATATGAATTATTTGGTCACGTGTTCAGAGTTACATTTTTGATAAGGTGGATTTATAATAGGGCTCGACATTTTGAGCTGAAAACCAAGAGTATAGTAACTATTCGAGATTACAAACTTTGGTATTGGGTAAAAATAAGAGGTTTTGATTACCCTGCTTAGGCTACTTGTACTGCCTTTAGTGCTTGGTTGTGTTGTCCACGCTGCTTATGCTTTGTGCTGCAAATGCTGCTTGTTTTGCTCATGCTGTTTGAACTGCTTGTATTTTTGGTGCTGCATGTGCTGCTTGTGTAGCTTATACTACTTATGCTTCATTTGTTGAGGGGTAAAAGGTGCTTTATTACAAGCAATCCGAGATATAATGTTCGAATTGAATTATGTACAAAGTATAAACTTATAATATGGAATTTGAGTCTAAAGATTAAAGACCGAATGAATTAAACTCTTATTGAAAGCGGTAAGCATTTGACCTAGCTGTAGTGGAAATGTTAAGTACATTGAAGTTAAACTTTGATTACAGCTAAGCAATGCGTAGATTGTTATACCTCACATGATCTGAACATATAAATGCTTACTAGCTTAAGTGAAAGAGTCTGAGTTTTATGAACTCAGAATGATTATCAGTAATTCGGATTTTTGGATTATAAAATAGTTTATTAAAGTTTATTGTCCTACGAGTTAATGCTCAAAAACTGGCATAATTATGCCTTATAAAAAAAAAAAAAAAAAAGGGGAGAAGCTTGTTGTAAGGTCCTTTGGAAGAACAAATCTTGTTTAACATAGTAAGAGTATATTGGTTATCTGAACTTTCAAAGACAATGTGGTATCTAAATGTACAATGTTGGTGATTATATGAAACCTCAAGTTTCTGCAAAGCAACTTAAGTTTGTGTAAGTTAAGGTTAATAAAGCGATATTATTAAATTTTTGGGAGAATCAAGTTAAGAGGGTTATGCCAACTTACTCTTAATTATGCTGAGCTTACTGGTAACGCCCAACCCTATTCGACTACTATTATGCTTTATTTGTGTCTGACAACACCTACTGCCATATGGATAAGTTATACTGAAAGCAGAGTATAACAGTACTACCCATATAAGCGACATCAAAAATAAAAGTTCAAATCAAACTTTCCAGTAGGGACGTTGTCGTGTGTAAACATGATTGTTCCCTGGCTATTGTTGCCATGAGAGGTGTGAAATACCTTTTCGACCTTATGGTGATTGACATCCATGATTGTGATATCATCACGGAGTTGAGATGACCAGAAAGGCATTGAGCAGTAATAGACTACGAATGAAAGCGGAAAGAGCTTCTTCAGAAAGGATCCATTTGTCCTAGTGTGTCTCCAAGGAACGCACCAGTTATTTTCGTAAAGAAAAAGGACGAAAGTATGATACTCTGCGTCAATTACCGCAAGGTGAATAAACTTACTGTTAAGAACCGGTACCCTCTATCAAGGATCAAAGATCTCTTTGACCAACTATAGGAAAAAATGGTGTACTCAAAGATAGATCTTCATTCTGGATATCACAACTTCATATCCAACCCGATGATATGTGAAAAACTGGCTTTCGTACTTGTTACAGGCATTATAAATTTCTAGTGATATCATTTGGGCTTACCAACGTCCCAGCAGTCTTCATGTATATGATGAACCAGGATTTCATGCCATATACCGACCAGCTCGTTGTAGTATTCGTTGATGACAACTTGGCGTACTCTAAGATGCAACCCAATCACGAGGAACATCTTCAAACTATATTATAAATGAAAAGCGATATAAATAGTTCTCAAATTATGCGGTTGATCATTAATTACCAATCGTAATAATGTTTAATAACTTTGAAAGAGAGAATAAAAAAACATATTATAATAAAAGTTCAACAACACAGAAGTGATAAATACTTTAGTCTATACTTCTATTGCACCAGAGTTATTGAATAGTGATCTAGCAATCGTGCAAATTGATGGTGAAGTTCGAAAGGCTATTTATCGCAGTTTATTGAGCAATATAAAATATACTCTACCTGATATTAGCATAGTACAAGTGTGAACAAATAATAGCCAACTGAAAAGAAAAATAACAATAATAATAGTTATGGGAATGATTCTTCCCATGACGAGTTTATATGAGTAAGGTTGTGATATGCCTCGTAACGTCTATTTGAGAAAATATGGCGTTACCGAGAATGATCCAATAAGAAATCAGTCTCGCTCGTACATATAAAAGCTAAGGATAAATTGTAATTCGAGAGTGCTATAAAAATTTGCTATTTAACACCAATGTTTCTCAAATTGAGTATTGATGATATTGTAAATCTTGGAATGACTTGCAAAGAATGCGAGATAAACTTGATCCACATATAAGGTTACTTAAAATGAGAAAAAGCTAATTTAACAAATTAGTGTACCTATTCTAGAAACTGTGGGTTATAAACGTTAACTCCTAATGTTAACTTGTAATCGGAGAAATACAAGAAGTTAATTTGATTTGTTCGTATGAGCTGCTTATAAAAGCATTGAAGTATAACGAGTTATTCTTCTCTAATCAGGGATGAACCATGACCATGATATTGGTCTAATACTGATCATAATGAGCACTGCTCAAGGTCTATAGAACAAGAACCTTAAAATTTTAGGGATTGAAACTAAGAATATGTCATGGATATGGTATATTCCTAAGTATGATTTTTTAGACTTAAGTTTTTGCAATAACTCAAGGTATATTGAGGTTAACGGTTGATACAGAATTATTGATACAGGGAATAATTGGATCGCAAGGTTGGGTAAAATTTTTATGTTGAGTTGTCATCATGTATGAGTGATGTGTATGAAATCACACATCATTTCATCGTTCTAAACGTTTGTTTTTATTCCCATTACATTGTCTAAATTGCATTTTAAGTGTCTTTTCGCCTTGGAATGTTGGTACTGCTGTATGTTATGGTTTTATAGCAGATTGGCGTGGAAAATTGAAGTAAAAAGATGAAGAATCGCAAAATGGAAATTCAAGAACTCAAAGAACAACATTTCACATCTCAACAACATTTCATGCTCTTCGAAGAGGCTTTTCAGCAAACTTTTGTTACGATTAGCTAGATTTATATGTGTAGAAGCTATGTATAAGCTTAGGGAATTTTTGAACGTTGTTTGTTATTTTTAGTTTTAATTTTAGGGAACCAGAGCTCCTTAGGCTACAGCCAGAGGCGCGGGCGCGACCACCTTGAACTGAGGCGCGGGCGCGACTAACTTAGAGGCGCGGGCGCGACGAGGCTAAAGCTGCAGATCTTCAATTTTGTCCGTCCGATCAATTCTTTTTTGGAAGAGGCCTGTTTAAACCTTCCCTAGGGTTGAAATAAGCATAATTTCATCAGAGGAACACGAGGTGACGGCAGAGGAGAAGAAGGAGAAGAAAGGCGATCAAAACAAGGGAAAACAAGGTGGAAACATCGCAACTTCATCCCGTACTCTCAGCATAGACCTCGGATACGCATTGGGACTTCAATAAGCTCTGTATAGATCCTGTTTATTGTTATGTTCATGAC